>WEIS01091528.1:31776-81294 GCA_013389965.1 Todus mexicanus
TGAGCATAGTTCTTGTTTTGATATCAAGGTCTGTTTAGGCCATTCTGACCTTCTCCCACAGATTGGTGTGGGTATAGATGGTGGACAAGGTGCTGGAGTGCTGGGATGATGGCAGAGAGATGTAGTGATCACAGGGCTTGTCTAGGGTCAGGACCTGTGTGTGTCTCTCCTCTTCCTTGACTCTGTCTACACTGCCAGGCTGGGAGCTGCTCTCACCTGGCCAGTCTGACTGGGTCTGGTATGAGCAGGATGGTCACTCAGTTGTCTTAGATCAGGGAATTGTTTCATTTCTTTATAGGAATGGAGCTTTCAGAGGAAAAGAATTTTAAAAATAAGCCCCATTTTAAAATGTACCTCCCCAAACCCTACCCCCTCGCAACTGACTCACGGGAAAACGTTTCAGTATCAGTATCTTTTGTATTTGTCCTTCAAGTAGATTTCCAGTGCTATCCACTTTTGAGCTACCATACTTTTTTTTTTGCTTTTCCCGTTCTGGATCTTTTCCAATCTCTCCCATGAGACAGGTTAGTTCTCTTCCTGTTGGCTTCCCCTAGCTCCATGCCCAAATAGGCGTACAGCATTTCTCATGATTTGGGGCAGCATACAGCTAGCTCTTCAGCTCTGCCATGAACCATCTGTATGACCTTAGGCAGTTCACTTCTCTGTTCCAAGCTCTCCACTGTGAACCTGCACATGATTTCATGCTGAGTTGAAAAGAAATGATAGAGATGATCACGCATCAAATTAGAACTCTACTTGCTTGGCTTTGGTGCCAATTGTAAACACTAACAGCTATTCTGATCTGAGAAATGTGTGGCAGCAATTTATTACAGGGATTTCTACTGAGCTGCGTTGGCCTGTCTGGCTAAGCACGTCATGTAGAATTATGTTTTCTTCCTCAGATGGTACTGGCCTGCCCCTCTGCAGAGCTGCAGCTTGCTTGTCTGTGCTTGAACCCCTCATCGCTCTGCTTTACTCTCTCTCTTATCCACCTCTTTCAAACCTTGCAAATGACTTTTCTCTCTGAATTCTCCTCTTTTCACTGGAGAACAAAGCACGCAGCTGCTTCACACGTGAATCACATTCCGAAACTTTGATGTCATCTTTATTTTGTTCTCTTGAGTCTCCTGAGAAGCCCTGCGCAGGGTGACAACCTTCATTTTCCCTATCCTCTTTGGGAGAGACCTGAGCAGGGCTACATTACTGGACCTTTACGTCAATAACACATCTGTATGAGCACTGATTTACCTGAGGAGCAGTATCTATATGGTCTGGCAGGTCCTGTGTGGGCTGAGAATGATGTTTTTATTAATAACACTGCAATTTCTTCTGAAAACAACACAGAGAGAGAGAAGGGATAAGGACACAGCAATATGGTTTTCTCACTAGCACAGGCACTATGTGAACTGTAGCATCAAACTCAATTTCAACAAGGCCTTAAACTTGTTGCTTTTCTACCTTGCCTGAATGCTTAGAATTTAGGCTCATACCGAGGTACTTTAATAAAAGCAGATTGACTTCCTGAGGTCTCACGTGACCTGACCTTGCAGTTGTCCCTACTGGAGCCATATTAATAAAATAAAACAAACCCCTTTCAGCTATTTTGTTGAGATATGAAAGGGTATTAGTGATGTGCCAACTGGGATACCTCTGTGTTAAGAACTACCCTAAAGATGGCAAGAATTCCTCCAGCTGTGTGGGGAAACTGAAATCATCTATTTATAATTTTCTTACCTTGACAAAATGCAGGGAGTGACTCAAATATGTCCCATCCTTATGGAAATTAATTATGTTAATGGGATCATTAGAATTTAGAGCTACTGTCATCAAACTGGTTTTTGCAGCTAATGATGGTTCTTCGTAACATTATGTCATAATGAAGGCGGAGAATCTGGTCATCTATATATACGTGATCTGACCTGAGCCCTTTCTTTGGGTTTCATTGAGCAATGCACTAATAGAGTCAACATAGGCAAACAGCTGCCACCCTCACCATGAAAATAGAAGGTGCCTCGGTGGTCCTTGCTCTGGCATTTTTCTGCTTCTTCTCAGGTTAGTAACTTATGATGTTCTCTGTGCTGAAATCTGGGACTGGCAGAGGACACAGCCTGGGAACTCCTATAAAGACAGAGGATTAGAGAGCCCTTGTTCTTGAAAAAGCCTAGTGGTGTACCGGAAGACCATAATTTTACTGTACTACTTGTATTGATTTGATATAACACGGTCTTGATAATGTCTTTCTCTTGCATGTGAAAATAGTGAAGTTCCACTGATAGGTGAAAGTATTTTTAGTAGTTAAATTTAACAACAAACAGCAACAAAACCCCCCAGTTGTCTAAGTGATGGAATACAAATTTCCAACCAGCGTGAATTTTTGCATAAAAAGCTTGACTTTGAACGAAAGTGCAATACAATTTTTAGTAAATTCAGAAAAATTGAGGTTTCTTGTCAACACTCTTACTAAGGAATGCATTTCTGTATGGCTACAATAGAGAGACTTGAGCAGGAGTTTAGGCTTGATGCAAGGATCTTTCACTTCACTGCCTGTTTTGATTGAAAAAGAGCTAATCGAGGATTTCTTGATGGTCCCCTGTGATGCCACTGATGGTGTAAGAGGAAAGGATAAAACACAAATTATACCGACTCTAAAGAGCTTAAAAAGAAATGTGTATCAACTACCCACCTGATGACTTGTTATTAATCTGGTAATTTGTGTGAAGTACTGCAAATGGAATGGGCCTTGAAGGAATGTGAAGATTTGGACAAACAATGATATTAAGGGCTAGGTCTGGGACCTGTGCCCCAATTCTAACTGAAAATGAAGGAAGTCAAAAATATTTGGCTAATGTTGATAGCACTACCAAGGCAGTGGGGCAAAATAATAGAGAAACAGTTACTGAATCATCCTTGGAACTTGGATTTTAAGACTGAGAAAAGTGGCACAACGAAGGAGGGCACAAATACACACAAAAATGGATGTGCTTTTGCATTTGCATGACAAAAAGTGCAGTGTTCCAGAAGGTCTCTAATGCCCAGTCCTTTCTATCAATGTGCAATAATGCATTGGATTAGCTTTTATCTAGAGGTATTTGGGTGGATTAGAAGACTGCATCAAGTATTTTAATTAAATGCTTTTGATTTAAGATTTCCCTTAAAAAAATTAAATGGTTTCATTGTTTTGTTGGTTTCTCTTTGTCACAGATGTTGCCAGCCAAGCTTCGATTAAGGCGAGTCCAACCTTTTCTATTCTGATTCTCCTTTTGTTTTGCCAACTACACTGCTTAATGCATGCTCTGAGCAAAAGCATTTAGAAGGACTATACTTAGATATCATAGTGCTTTTTCAGTTGTCAAAAAAGCGCTGAATTTCTCCATGTTTGGAGACAATGCTTTCATAATACGGCAGCAGCTCTAGCTGACAGTGTTTGTTTGGTGTGCTATTCTGAGCACGTATCTGAACAGCTCTGAGCTGGAAATCTCATGAGACAGTTAGAAATGGCATGAATTATATTTCTAATGATATTTCAGAATTTTGCTTCTGATCCAGCAGAAACCACTGGTTCTGATAATTCCCAAGTTTGATAATTAAAAGAATTAAGGCAAGTCCTCTGAGTCTCAGAAAATTGTTAGATTCAATGACTGGGAAGTCAGGTCCATTCATGTTTTAATCAAACAAGCTTGTCTCTCCCTAGTGAAAACCCTTTTTGGAAAATATAGTAGCCAAAAATGGTTCATTGACTCTCCCTAGTCTGCGTTTCAGTTACCAAGCAGAAGAGGCAATTGGTTGCTGCAGCACTAACACAATATTATCGCTTTGCTTCCTAAGATGATTATACTTTTCATTCTTCAGTCTTGCACCTGAATCATTCTTCAGTTACTCTGGTCAATTCATTACCCTTACTTCCCACTGGCACTTCTAGAGCTGTGTTTTCCGCTCTTGACTAACTTTATAACATAAAGTCTTCCCCTGCAGCGGGTAGCAATTTGCAGCTGTATGCAAATTAAATATGTATTTCTTTTCTTATGAATAATGGCCCTTGCAATGGGTTTTGAACTTTCTCATTGTCTTTTCTGCCTCGGGAGCCGTGAGCAGGGCTCTGGATGCAGCCTGTACCATGTGTGGTGTGTGGCGAGGGATAGGAATGAGGAGCGTGGTAGCCTCAGGCTTGGTGTTCAACAGACTGTTGCTGTAGCCCACCCAAAAAAGCTTAAATGTGAACAAGCTGTTTTCAGGATCTCGATGGGCTCAGAGGGAGCCCCCACTGACTGCCCTCTGTGCTTTGCAGAATGAGTGCATGAAAATTTGGTCACTTCTGCGCAGTGGGAAGTTTTCCTGTCCCACCACCAAGGAGCCCGTCAGCAGCCCGGATGGCAAAGCAGACCTTAACAAGTGCATGATGTGCCAAAGGCTGATGTGAGTATCAGCATTGCACTGGGTTGCACGCCAGCAACAGTGACTGTCCTGCCCGCCCACAGCATGTCCTCTCCTCCTGTGGCGATGAGCTGACTCTCAGGAGGCTCTGTGGTGCAAGATCATAGTCCTGGGCTAGACAGACCAGTCAGTAGCAGTTCAGCAAACCTGTGAACCCGGTAGCTCTCTCCAGCTCATCACATGGGAGGAGGGACACGCCACAGGGTTTGAGGAGAAAATCCATACATGGATTTAGTTTCTTGTTTCCATAGGTAGTGTTTAACAGAGTGGAAACACCTGGATGTTAGGCAGAGAGAACGGATGGCAAAATGCTGCCATGCAGAGATGCTAAACACCCTGGGCATGTCTTGCTGAGCCCCAGTGTTGATCAGTCCCACTGCCTTGCGCAACAGGGAGGTGGGGTTGGCAGGACCGGCCTTTAATCACTAGCTGTTTTGGTTTTATGTCCGAGGACTGCATGCTACTCTGTCACTCATGCCTCCCTTTCTTGCAGGGAAAGAGACTCAAAAAACAAAGGGAGTGGTGGAGAGGCGAACAGGAATGTGAACTCCGTAGGAGAGGTGAGGTGAAACATTGCTACCGAAGCCAGTTTTATCAGCGTGTCAGGAGCAGGGTGATGTGGTGGCATCTTCTGCCTTTGACCCACTTGCCAAGTGTATTTCCTAGTCTGTGCCGTGGGAACCACTGGCTTGGCTGATGGGGAACGGCCCTGCAATGGGAGCAGGGCAAACGTGCTCTGCCTTGGGAAGAGGGTCTGGAGGAGCGTGAGGCTTTGTGCCATCCGTGAGCATGGAAGAAAACAAAACTCGCGACTCCTCCCAGGCAATCTAGTCTCTCTTGGGCAATTATCAACATGGCACAGATGGTCTGTGCCTGACCCAGAGCATAGGCTAAGGAGGATACCTGCCTGTTTATAAGACACACCATTGGCATCTGACATAATTAATAGGAATGAATGATGGTGCATGTGAGCTCTGACCAGGGCAGGGTGTGGGAGCAGGCTGGCTCTAATTGTCCCTTGTTTATCTTGTTGATGCACCCTCTGGTTTCTTTTACCCATAGCTGTTTTTCTAGATAGCAAGTCTTTATGTGGAGGGAGTTGTTGTCTTTGAGCCCTGGGTTTTTATTCTAGATAGGAGTGAATTGGTTTCCATCAGATAGTGTTAATTGCAGTGACTTATTTTTTTAAATTCTGGTTAAGCAGAGCAGTTTTCTAGGTTTTGTATGTCTGTGCATTTTAAAGGCTTTGTGAAATACAGCTGTCCTAAGGGAGATCTTTTCTAAACACCTGACTTGCCAAGGTGTGGTCCTGAAGGTGGAAGGACAGTTTCACAGTGTCAGGAAGAGATCTACACTGAGATTCTTTGTTCGACTATGGATTTTCTGTCTGGCTTTTGGCAAGTAATTTCCTAGACTTGACTTCCCTATCTGCAGAGCTGGTCTAAATTATCATATCATCTCCTCTACACAGTGCGAAGGGGGGCGGGGAAGAAAAAAAGCATTACAGATTGTATGGCAGATAACCTTAAAAGTGCTGCATAAAAGAATCTAGAGACATGTAGCATGTGTTTCTTATGCTACAAACCTGCTTGTGTGCCCTGAAAGTTAAAGGAAACTGTTCAGAGGAAAATAAAGACCAGGCTGAAATGCTTAAGCAGGTTTTGCTACAAAAATCTTTTGTGTAATAGAGTGCTTTGGTTCAATTAACGCATAAACCCCTGTTAAGTGGAAGGTGAAAATGCCCACCTCTTACTTTAGTATACCTGGGAATGTGCGGTGTGCTAGGATTGGGTTTTTATGCTTGCAGCTTCATCTTTTTCCTGTGCATGGGTTTTAAAATTCTTGGTAGTATGTTCTCTCACGGGAGATGGGAAAACTGACTTCCTCATTCAAAATTCAGTGAGAAATTGTAGTTTTTATACTTAGAGCAGAACCTAGGTCCTTCAGGCATGCTCTCGTATGTCTTATCTATTAGAAATAAGGCTATCCTGGATACAAAAGACAAATCTGCTCATCTAAACCTACTGATTTATTTGTTCTATGTTGCATGCTGTCGTTTAAGAGAATGCATCAGTCAAACTGTGGCTTTTCACTGAGTTATGCCTCAAGGAAACAAAATAGTGTTTGAAATGCAATTCACGTGGTGGATAATCCTTTATGGATTTGTGGGAGATGTGTCTCTGTTAGCATATCTGTGTCAATCCGTGCTTTTGGCATTTCCACAGGATGACTGCCGAGAGTTTCGGGATCTATTCAAGAGAGGGAAACTTTCCTGCACCAGAGAAAATGACCCTGTCCGGGATTCCTCTGGGAAGCAACACAGCAATAAGTGCATCATGTGTGCAGAGAAGTTGTGAGTAGAGAAAAAAAATACCTCTTTTCTGTTGAGAAAGTGGCTGCTGGAGTGACCCAGCTGCTGATGCCAGCAGAGGGGTTTGCTCACCCCTCCTGCAGTCGATGCTGGGGAAAACCCCTCGCTCCCTGCAGCACCGTGATATTGA
Source organism: Todus mexicanus (assembly GCA_013389965.1). Taxonomy (NCBI): domain Eukaryota; kingdom Metazoa; phylum Chordata; class Aves; order Coraciiformes; family Todidae; genus Todus; species Todus mexicanus. Next base: position 38,709 of record WEIS01091528.1, read on the forward strand.
CTTTCTCATCTTGCTTCTCTTCCAGCAAAAGGGAGAATGAGCGGAAGTTATCTAAAAACAGACAAGGAAAAGATAAGGTGAGATTAAAGTATTAGGCAGGTGAATATAAAACTTTATTGAATTTTCACCCAAGATAGAAAAAAGCAACATTATTCTACTCAGACACTGTCTCCACTGATTTAATTTTGAGAACCATTTTCCTTTCCCTGCTTATTTCTTGGTCATGCTCTTGAATCCCCCAAATGTGCCTAAATGTTATGATGTATTACACTGACCTGTGAATCTAGGGACAGACAAATCCCGTCAGATTAAGAAATCAAATGTGCTATGCTGTCCTGAAACCTGGCTCAAGGGTGGTGAAGTCAGTGCTGCTAAGGGTGCTAATCTGGGTTAAAAAAAATATCTCCAAATCTGGTCTGCAAAGCTTGAAGTCATTGTATTTTGGGAGGAGAGCTCAGACCTGTGCAATCTCCATGGGTCTGTGGCTCAGTTTTACACTTCTTGTTGGAAACTTTTCTCATAGAGCTGCCTTTCGCCGCCTTTGCCCTGCTACCCTGAACCACTGTGTCCCTGTGTGCTGATGCTTTGCTGCCAAAAGCAGCTCTGTAAGGGGGGGGAAAGTCATTTTCCAACACTTACCTTTTGACTTCTGCTATGGTAGGGACTAGTGCGGTCCCCTTAAGCCTCAGTCTTGGGGATAATCCTGTTTTAGCGCTTGTTCTAATGACTGTGGCACAAAAAAAAAATGGAAGCATAAGTGAAATTTGCTGATGGCAAAGCTGAGAGGCAGCATCAGCAGAAGAGGATCAGCAGATCACTCAGGACTAATTGGATAGCGCTGAAGCCCGGAGTAATAGAAAGAAGATAAAATGTAATAACAGTGCAAGATCACACAGTCAGTGATTAACAAGAATTCCTGCTTGTCGGTTAGAAGCGACAAAGGATAAGAAAGCCCTGCATTCATTAGTGGGTCGGGGATGTGACAGGCCGTGAAAAAGGCAAATGCAAGTGTTAGATGTACTCAGTGAGGTTTTTGCAGCAGAGGTTGGGAAGTTAACAGAGCTCCAGAAATGCTAGTTCAAAGGGAGATTGTTTGAGAGAGGCTATTAGGGGAAGGCAGATCTGTTTCAGAAGCGGAGGATCGGGGTGCTGAGCTGTGCTAATCCCAGGGAATGAGGCACAGGAGGGCTGGGAGAGTATTCCTGGGCTTGTCAGGAAGGGAAAGCATCGCCTGAACTGCACAGGGATATGAGCATATGCTGGTGATGGGGAGAAGCAGTGAGAGAGCCCCTCAGAGAGCCCCTTTGAAATGGGATGTGACATGTCTTTCTGATGGGAGCAATGCAAAGCAGCTGCTGGTCACAGCAGCTACGGACTCATCTTGTGCTGGATCATGTCTCACCTACCCATGGCTAGTTTGTCTCTCAGGAAATGTGGGGCTTTGTCCTCTGAGTGTTTTACCAGCATTGACCCAGTAGTAGTCTCTGAGAAATCAGAGGCTGGGGTGCGCTGGATGGGATGTAGGGGATGATGCTGGGGAAATCCTCCCCTGGCAGAGAGGACGAGGTGCTGGAAACTTCTGAGTGAATCAAAGAATGAGACCTCTGACCTGCTAAGGACCTTAATGCAAGCTAGCCAAAACTCCCCTGTGAGCAAAATGGGCAGAAAATTGCCAGTGTTAAAACCTATTTGTGAAAAAACAAAGGGTAAGTGGGATCCAGTTACTTATCCTCTGTACTTGCTGTTTGGAATTGGCTATTGCAGTGTCTGAAATATTTGAAATTAGGGGGGTTGAATGTTTACATCTGAGTTATATAACAGGTTTCTGTACAGCAATTTTGAACAGGGAAGAAATTAATCATCCATTCTCCAAACAACCTTCCACTGCTCATGGGCTATTAAGTATGTTTGCATTGTGCTTTTATGTTTTAACTGCTGCTGCTTGATTGACACATCCCAAAGTGTGATTGGTTTTGGGGATACTGCTCGTTTTGTAAATGAAATTATTATCTGAGCTGTAGCTGTGTATTAAGGATGCCGACAGGAGTGGGAGGGACTTCATTACCGTATCGGTCACATCACTGGCATGCTTTGGATAGCCCAACAAAGAGAATAATAATTAGTTGGACCGTACTAGAAAACTCCCAACACGTGCTGTGCAGGCAGAAGGACCCGTAATTTTTCTGACTCACTCCTCTGTTTATATCCTAAGTGGCTGGTGCTGCACACACTCTTCTCTCGCCCACACCCAGGCTCTCCTGTGACGGTTCAATGCTTTCCCGGCAGGAACCCCCAAGTTTCTAAGAACCAGATCAATAAGGTGAGGAGGACAGAGTGCTCTAACTGCTGCTCTCCTTCCACAGGATGACTGCAGCGAGTTTCGCTCCCAGTTTGAAGCTGGTGGACGGCTGTCCTGCACAAGGGAGAATGCTCCTGTTCGGGATTCCTCTGGCAAGCAGCACACCAACAAATGTCTCATGTGCGCTGAGAGATTGTGAGTACAGCTTTCTCTTAGCAACAACAGCAAAGAGGGAAAGCTCTGGCTCCAAAACTGCAGCTTCTGCCTGTGTTGCTGGACCTGGGTGATGCCTGGGAGAGAGTCCTGAATCCCAGTGGCTCTCCAAGAGGTGCTCCAGCGGTAGGGCTCTGGCCATTGCCTCTATTCCCACTTCCCTTTCAGTGCAAAGGGCCCAGGGGCAGGTGAGAAGCAGTATGGAGTAGAGGAGGAGAAGCAAAGTTGATAGAGAGCAGCCCCTTTCCCAGGGGACAGTCGGGCGCGGGCAGCTCCCGAGGAGTTTCCCACACGTGTACTTTGCCTTCCAGATGCTCTCTCTCTACTCCTATAGAGCATATGCAGAAGCAGCCCTGATATGAAAGCAGCCACCTGGATCCAAGATGTAGCATTCAGTGGGAATGGTGAGGAGAAGGGAGAAGGCTTAGGGGTGGGAATTAGGAACACGACCACCAGGAGCAGAGACTGCGGGCGGGGAGGTGGTGCCTAATGGCCTGATGCTGGCTTAGAGGGCTGCTCTGAGTGCTGGTGGCACTCGCACTGCCATAGCGCTCCCTTTTCCTCCTCTTCCCTTCTTTCAGCAAAAAGGAAGCCCAAAGAGGAGGCCAGTCTGGTGGAACTGCCCAGCGCAACAAACCTTCAGAGCGTACAAAGCAGGTGAGATGGAGCTCAGAGCCTGCTGTGAGCTCAGAGGAAGGGGCTAGTGAGAGTCTAGGGGGTCTTGATGGCCAGGGGTTCTCTGTGGTCAGGGTGGGGGGAATCATGGTTCTTAGGATGCTGGTGCCAGCTAACAATGGATGAGAAGTGGATTGTAGTGTAAAGCCTCATTCACTTGTTGGATGGACCTGTGTGCGAGCATACAAAGTGGGCACATTTGGACCTGTCGGAAGAGCTCATCTTGCTTTCCTGGTGGTGTGATGCTCTGTGAGAGAGAAGGGACAGGTTCAGACTCCCAGCAATCCTGTACACTCTCAGATGATAACATTTGATGGGTATGGAGCAAGCATTAAACCTGCTTCTCTAAGAAGAGCCCCATAATTCTCTGGGTTTGGGAGGAGGACAAGGGAGAAAGAGTTCCTTTAGCTTTACCACCCTCTCTAGTTGTCTAAAAGTTGTTTCTGTTTGGTTGCTGAACACGATTCTGCCCCTTTTGCAGAAGAGCTGTGGTGATTCAGGGTCACAGCAGGGTGTGAATCAGAGACGTCCCTTCTCTTCAAGCAGAGGGTGAGTTCAGCAGCACCTGGGATGGCAGCCTGTTCCCCCACAAGCCCTGGCACTGGTTTCTGCCCCCTTCCACCTACATGTTTTTTCCCAGGGGTGGTTAGGAGGTTAACTGGAGCAGGAATGTTTCAGTACCACACAATTGGCACTGTGTGGGATGGAGAATTGAATATTGTGGTAGCTGGTACTCAGTTACAGTGCTTGTCCACACTGGCTAAACTGGTGATGGTGAAGAGATGCATTGCTTAAAGCAGTGCATCCTTCTCATGCAACCCTTGCTCCTTTTTGGCCTTGGCTTTCCTTTTAATGAAGCACCAGTGATTGTTGTCCTTGAATCCCTCTCAGGACACCTTTCCGCAGCAAACCCTGACTCCTGGTAGGGCACATGTGTCTGCCTGGCCCTGGCTTATCCTTACCTACTGGCTTGGAGGCAACGCCTGGTGCACCATGTGCTTTCTGTGCACTGGTCAGGCACTCGTGTTTGTTTTATAGCTACTGGGCCTGAGCAGGACTCAGCTGCTGCTTTTTCAGAGCCTTTGCTGGGGAGCTCTGAGACTTCTTGCTTGTGGCTGGTTCAATTCCTTCACCTCCCCATCCACCAAGTGGTACCAGCAGACAGAGGGGTGCAGAGCCCTGGAAAGGTCATGCACTTGGGCTGAGCACAGGGCAAGGTTTGTCCTGCTGTTGGCTGCCTCCCTGTTAGCATGTGGCTGGGGGGCTTCTCACCCTCTCCTGTCCCAGCGGGTGGGTGGATGTTGTGGTGCAAGCAGCTCCCTGAGGGCTGTGGGAGCCTGTGGGGAGGGTGGGTTCATGGTGTGCTCCTCCTGTTCTGGAGGGCTGGTGTGCTGAGCTGCCTCTCTGCTCTCTCCCTCCCTGCCAGCCCACAAGGAAACGCGGCTCAGAGCGGTAGGAACTGCAACAAGGCACCAGGCCGCAAGGCACAGAACAGAGACACTGATACCTACGAGACGGTAAACTCACCTTCTGCATCTTGGATGGCAGCTGCTTGGGCAGAAATGGGGACCTCTCCCATGGGGCACATGCTCCTCTGCTGGTGCTGAGCCCCTACCAGCTCCTTTCCCAGCAGCTGCTCCTATACTTGCTGTTATCCTAAAGCTTCTCACTTGGCTGCATGTTCTTGAAAGGGTTTGAATGAGTGAAAGCATCTGTACCCTGATGCTAGTCCCTGTATCACTTGGCACTGAAGCAGAAGAAAGGGGTTGGATGTACTCATATGGGACTCTCCTAAGCCTCTTTTGCTTCTGAGCTTGGCTTCTTATGGAAGCACATCAGCTGTGGGGGTGCTGGTCTTGAGCTGAGGCTGGATGCCTGCCCCAAATGTAGACAAAGTGGGGCGAGGAGTGCTGCGTGTTGAGAAGGTGCTGCTTTAAAGGCTATATTCAGAGCAGGGTGGTGGAGCTGACCAGAGGATGAGGACAAGGTTGGCGGGGCCAGGGAGTACTAAAAGGGGAAAATGCTGATTGATAGATAACAACTGTGTATGGAATAAAGTGGGAGCAAAATGGGGGTGTTTCTCCTCTTGATTAAAAGAAAATGCAATAGTTTCAGCAAAGTTAAAAGAGGAAAATAGGAAGCTAATAAGAGGAAATAAATTACCATATAAAGGGTGGCTGAACTGGATCTCATTGTTGCAGGATGTTGTCAAGATCTAGGATAATTAAAAAAGTGACCTGATGTTTTAATCCATCCAGAATTTGAATACAGTAATTGAAATAACATTTTGAAAGGGGTGGGAAATGTGTTCTAAGATGCTGGTGGGACCTTATGACAAACTACCTCAACTCCCCCTGAAGCCTCAGTCGCTGGCTGCTTTTAGAAAAGGGACGTTTGAGTTAAAAAATCCTGGTAGGTGGTTCAGGTATGGCAATTTTGATGCATTCCAGAGGAAGCATTAGGCTAATAAGGCCAGTTTGCTTCAGGGCTTAGTGGCATTTACTGGTAGCACCAGAGGGGGAGTGAATGCTGATAAGCCTGACTGACAAGATGTGATTCAGAGTGCAAATCTGCTCCTCTCCTCTTTCCAGGGCCGCCTGTAGGTTTTGTCATAGGTGATTCCCCAGAGCCAAACAAGTGATGGCACTGGCTGCTGGGACCTGTGATATGTGGGGCTGCTGGTGGGGTGGCCGCCTGCCCTGGGCAATAATGCAGGCACACGGGTCATACTGCAGACAGCAATGTCTGGCGTGTAGGAAAGCACCTAGCAAAGAATTGCAAAGGTCAGCATTGGCTGCTTTCACGTCATCGGTAATTACCAAGGTGAGGGAGGAAGCAGCACATTAATGAAATTAGTGAGTGATGTTTAACCAGCAGGTGCTATCACAGCACCCCAACGTCACTGAAAACCCCCGTCACTGAAACCCCCTGTGCCGCCTAGTGTGAAACTTTCTTTCCCTGCTGTGCTTCCCACCCCGTAGTGCTGTTGATAAACCATCGTTTTGTGCTAGATGCTGCCAAATGTCCAGGTGGGACAGGAGATGGAATGTCCTCTCTGTCGCAGCTGCAGCTCTCCTCTGATTGCACCATTTGCAGTTTGTTGCAACATGTTTTTATAGCATCTGGAGAAGGGGATGGGAACACATTAGTCAATCGTCATCTTGGCCTTTTTTCAACACCTGGAGCAGAGGTGGGTGGCCAGGCTGAGGAAGGGGCTGTGTGTGTGCCAGGGAACAAGCTGCAGTATCTCTGACTTCTGCTGTCTGAAATTTGTTGCGACTCTGCAAACACCTGCTCTGGTGTGCTTGTAGGGTGGACATCTAAGTGCCAAAAGCATTTTGGGGTCTCCAGGGACCACTCCGTGTGCTGAGAGTCTATCCTTGTTGTGCCATATGTGGTTTGTAAGGAAACCTTTGTCTAAATGTTCCCGTTGTCATGCCTGAGAGGAAACGAGGGCACCCTTAGTTAGTCATAGCTGCTCGTATCTACTCGAGTCTCTTAACTCAGTGGGTGTCTGAAGTTGTGCTGCGTGTCGCACCACCCTCAGACAGCGGGAGTCTGCTGTGAAGGTTTTCCCTTAATTTTGGACAATGAGTTTCATCTTCATTCTCGGAGATGAAATGGTATCAAAGCCCTGATGAGGAGGACTAGGGAAAGGTAGCAGAAGCTTTCATCTTCTTGTGGGTCCCCAGTGAAAGAAACAAACCTGCCCTGGACCAAGGTGCTGAGGTGGATCAGATGAGTGGGTCTGTGCCTGGCAGTAGGGCAAGGAGGGCTCTGTCTCCAAAAGCTCATCTGGCTGGTCCAACAAGAGACGCTATCTCTTTACAAGCCTGACCTTGCTGGAGATGTGGTGGACATGCTGCAGGACAAACAGGCCCCATGGCAAGGCTTGGTTTGTAAATGCTTTTAAGTCGCATGAAGGAAGGTCTTGAGAGTGAACCAGCACCAAATGTAATTTCTTTCTCTCTTTAGCTGGACTGTGATCGAATTCTGCACGGGGTAAAGGGTGGAAGGATTTTCTGCAGCAAATCCTCACAACCAGTCTGTGGCACTGATGGGAAAACATACAAAAATGAATGTGACTTGTGTTCAGCTGCCATGTGAGTAGGCGGAGAGATTTCAGTAATACAGGGCCATCCACCATTCCCGAGTGTCTTTTGCAGCACAGTGTTTGTTTTGATATATCATGACTCACTATCAAGTGTGTCCTTGGTGCCTTGCTGTTAAGCAAACATAGATCAAAATGCCTGAGATTAATCTGATGACAGCTAATTAAGATACACAACTTTCCAGAGTACCCTATTCCCTTTCTGCCCAATCAAAAGATTATTTGGGGAATAATAAACGCCATCATATTAGAAGTGGCATCAAAGCATTAAGGAGTCCACAGAGGACTGTCATGCCGATGGCAGAGAGCGGTGGCATTGCAAGTGAATAATAAGCAATGTCTTGTCCTCCCTTTGCAGGAGAGCTTCCAACTACGTCACGATAAATTATCGAGGTGAATGCCGAATGCCTGCCCCTGAAGTGGTAAGCGGCATGCCACGGCTGGGCTGGGGAAACATCAATCTTTTCCTTTCCCCTTGTGAAACTTCCCTGTTGGCGCTGGCTCAGCTTGTGGGGGGCCTGACCCAGGCAGCTGCAATGGAGCATGAAAAACAAGCAGGAGTTGGCAGTCAGTCCCCAGCTGTCCTGCTGTGCTCTTCAGGAATAGCTGGGGGTCAACACCTTGACCCTGCAGGCAGGTTACCAGATTGAGTGAACAAGTTAACTGAGCTAACAGGTTAATTGAAGTTGTGCTCTGCAGCTGCTCTTCAGCTGAGTAGTGCAGCATGTTCTGTACTGTTAGGGGTCAGCTCAGGGTGTCCTGCAGGTTGGAAGGGCTTAGCTGTATGCCAGACTGGGAGGGAAGAGGGGTGTTGGAGTCCCCATCTCCTCTTCATTTATTTATTTTTTATTTTTATTTTTTCCCCTGGCATGACATATTGGTGAGAGGCGGAGAAAACAGCCGACCAAACTGCCTCTTGGCTGTGCATAGCATCCCTTTCTCACTCCAAGTGCATGGTGAGGAACCAGCCTGGCCCCTGCATCTGTGTCTGGATCATTAGAGCCCCAGAAGTGGGGTGTTTGTGGTCCAGATGTTTAAATACAGGATCGGACCTGGATATAATATATAACCTGAGTATAGTCTCATATTTTGCAGAGAGTGTATGGTAGGAGAGTGACATGTCTGGGAAAACATCTGGCTTTTCTCCTGGGACTTTGGTGAAGCCAGAAAGACCAGAACTGTGTAAACCCTAAAGGGCTCATTTCCCAAATAATATCCAGGGACATGATTGGGAAATGAAAATTCCTCACTAGATGGCATAATTTTGAGAAAGGTCTTGAACATTGACATTTTGTGTAAACCCACATAGCAGATTAGTTAAATATATCTCAGTTGTGCTTTGTCTTTCTGCCAGCGGAAGCTCGGCAGTCTCCAGCATTTTGGCAGCCAGGGTCTCCTAGTTTTTCTTGAGCGCACGGGATGCCCTGCAGAACCCAGGAAGGACTGTCCTCTGCATTGGCATGAATTCTTGAGAAACGGAATATTCACCTCCAGGGAAATACTGAGATTAATTCCTGCTCCAACTGTGGAAAGAATCAAAATATTGAACCAGCCAAAGGGAACTTCTGCAAAGTTTTGGATGGGAGCTTTGGCTTCTGGATATGAATTTGGTATCAATGTGTTTGCAGCAAGGAAGAGCTTTCCTATGGGATAACCTTCATGCCATAATGTCATGCCATGGCTTCCTCTGCTCAGTGCCAGGATGCCAACAGAACCCCAAAACATTGAAAAGTAAATGATCCATCTCCTTTTATCTTCTGTAGAGCAGCAGGGCGCACTCAACTTTGTTTAAAGTTGAAGAAACTGTAGTGCAGAGAGAATTTTGCCTGTGATTACGCCCGAAGCCTTTGTGTCTCAACCTTTAGTATGACAGAACTGCTGTTGGCTCATGTATTTGGGGGCAGAGGGAGACCAGGTACTATGCAAACTTATTGGTGACTGTGCTCATACTCCCCAAGGCAGACGAGATATGGTATGCCATGGCAACTGTAAAAATAGAGAGGATTTCCACAAAATTGTGCCTGTTCTGGAATTCCTTACTGTTTTGTGTTTTACCAAGCTGTTGCAGCTCTCAAGCTTTTCCAATTAGAGGAGTATGCCATTTACTGAAAGTCAGACAGCTTGTAGCTCTAAGTATTCCAAGCAGAGTTGGATGCAATTAAAAGGGAAAGTGATAAGCTTTTTCCCTTGGGCGAAAAAGCGCCAAACATACCCCCTCCCCCTGATTTGTTCTTTATTTAGATATATTATGTCACCTGAAGAATCAGACCAGAAACTTATGCAAGTTTATGAACAATGTACAGAGCAATGTTATTTTCAGCACTGAAATTCATGGTCACTTGCAGTATAACATTCTTCTCTTTACTGAATATTCAAGCACTCGATATACACTGCTATAACCCAGAAGAAACCAGCTCCAGCAGTGCTTTTGGCATCAGAAATGGTTTTAGACAGTTGCAATGTTCAGAATGAAAATGCAAGCTTCAGCTTTGGAGAAAGATAAGAAATTGTTACCCCAAAATGTAATATTTCTATTTCCTCAAGTTGTATTTTGAAATTATCCATTGAGGGTGCTGGGGTGCCTTACAAAATGTGTGTCCAAACTCCCTCATCCCTTCACAGCTCAGTGTCTACATCCTCTCCTGCCCTCAAAGCTCCTACTGGATTTCCAGATCTTTCTGGCATCTTTCCCTGCCCAGTGATCAGAATAACCATCGGGGAAGGATACTTGTAGAAAGGAAAGTGGTGGGACCTGTGTAGTTTGAGAGAGATCTGACACCAAAGGATGTATCTGTGCACGGCTGTGGTGGAAGACCTTGTTGCAGAGAGCCTGTTCCTGGGGCCAGGTTGGCCAGTATTTGGGCTCACCTACTTCCCTAGGAGATCCGGGCTGTAACCAAATTCCTTTGATCCTCTTCTGCTTTACTGAAGATAAATGTAGGTCTGTGTCCTGGGTTTAGATATCTTCTTTTAGTAAGCCGTCAGGTTCTGCTGTTGCTGTGTCATATGAATGAATTAATTGTGAGTCTTTCCAGCAGATTTCACTTTCAGTGCTGCATATCTCGTAGTTCTTTTACATGGTTAAAGATTTTTCCACAAATTGCTCATGGTAGTTGCCAGTCTGCCCACAATAGACAATAGGTCAGGGGAAAAAAGGGAATATCCAGTTTCTCCTTTGTTTAATCTGTTTTTTAGCAAACAGCCAACTCCTAGGTTGGCAGTGGGCAAGTCCCAGTTTTCTTACAATGCTCTTTCTTTCATGTTCCTTTTCAACGTGACGGAAAGAGGAAAAAAGAAAAAAAGCAGCACCTTCCCCAGATAGGTAGTAGATATGGAAAGCACCTAGTTTCAGGATGAAATTAGTCTTGTTTTCCTAGGCTGGCAGTGACCCAACCTGCCTACCCTGGTGCCAGGCTCGGCTGTAGTTGTATCGCTGGGACAGAGGGGCTGTCACACTGATACTAATGCTCGGCAAGTGTCACACGGCAGTGGTCATACTTAGGGATAGACTTATTTTTTTCTCTTTCTTTCCAGAAATAATGGAGTTCAGACTGCTTGCAAACACCAGGGATCAGCTGTGACCACAGGTACAGAAAGAAGGGTGGTGATTTACTGTCTTGACCAGCCTGTCCTCTGGATGTTGCTTTTCATAAGGGTTGGATGGTCCAGCCTTGCCTGGACAGGCTGCAGGAGTGGGCCAAAGGGCTAAGCAGTGTATTTTCTCTCTCTTGCCCCAGCAAAGTGACAGTGGGGCTGAGCCCATGGGAATGCGCAAACATTCTGGGGACTACAGTGGCGGGGGCTCTGCCTGTTCCTTTTCCCCCAGCTCTGTTTTTTTCAGCCAAGCTGTCCCTGTGCAGCAAGGAGGACACTGGCAGAGAAGTGTGTTGCTGCCCTCCATCATGGGGAGGCAGGGGTGGCTTAGAGCCCCTGAAGAGCATGAAACCATCACAGCTTTGAGGTTTCCTTGTCCTCTTTTCAGGTCTCTTTGCCTTCTAGGACTACAGTAATAAATTGTATACCTGCTGTCTCCCTAGGACAAGTAAAGGAAGAGTTGATGTTGAGCATCAGGGGAGCTGCCAAGTCCCCAGAACTGCCAGAGCTGCCTTCATCCTCTTCTGCAGAGAACACGGCCCGTCCTTGCTCAGGTGGAGGGCGAAGGGCTGTGGGGACTCAGCAGTGTCTTTCCAGGTCTGCCCCACATGTGCCATTGCAGTCTCTGCCACCTCGCTGTGTCTTAGCGTGCTTTTACAATAAAGATAACTCAGCAGCTTCATGTCACTTTTCTTCACTAAGCCTTGTGGAGGGACAAAGGAGGCTCCACTCCCGCTTTACACTGCACATCCCTTAGGCAATAAGCAAGCACAGAAAGCTCTGGGGTGCACCAGCTGCTGTAAATACCTGGCGAAGATGGACATGAGGAGGAAGAGCATGGTCTGGGGTTTTGTGAGGAGGGACCAGGGTTCAGGTTCTCTGACTCATTGTGGGGTCTTGGGTCAATCACTTCACTGCTCTTTCAACCCTTTTCTCTTGCTTGTAAAATGGACATTAAAAGATATTTACCTACCTCAGAGGGCTGTTTTGAGATTTAATTAGTTTACAGTTGCAAGCTCAGGAGGAAAATTGGTTTTAAAGGACCCCATGTACTGGGTGGGCAGTTTAGCTGTTGTAGTAAGTGTCCTCTTCCAGCCTCCTCATCAGAGACACCAGGAAATCCAAACTATTTTGTTTTTAGCAGCTGTGGGAAGTAGGTGCACCTTGACTGCCCATGACAGATGGTGGGCTGAGCCCTGCTCAACTGAAGTTGGAGTTGGGGGCACAGCCAGGAAGGTGTCTGGATCTGGAGGTGTGAATTTGTCCAGCAGTATTTCTTGCTCTGAGAGGCCAGAAGTACTGATGGCACCCTTGAGGCAGTGCTGGCCAAGCAGAAAGCTCAGTCATCTTGGTAGCCTGTGGACCTTCACCATGTGCTTCTGGGCCACTTTTCTGCCTTGGCCTGAACTTCCACCTCCAGATAGGTCCCTGTGGGCACAAGGGCTCAGCCAGTACTCATCTCAGGAGCCATCTCCTGCCGGAAGGGGTCCTTCCTTCAGGGCCCCAGTGATGGGGGAGATAAGGTGAGAAGTTCCATGGCGTTGGATGGCTTAAGCTATTTATGGAAAAGTATCATTGTTTTGAGATCAAACTGATTTACAAGCACTTATAGTCTGAAACTATTTCAGGATGAAGCCAGGTCTTTGAGCTATGGGCTTCCCTGCCTCACTGGGGGAAATTCATCTGAGAACGGGGTGGGATTTGTAAAGCAGGAGACCATGATGGTGGGTTAACAGAAACCTGCTGGCAGTTTGCACGCACTTCCTGTACTTTTTTATAGCTGTTACTTAAAGCAAATACGTTCTTTGTTTGTGTAAACTTTATTGCAGGGCATTTCCAGGAGACCTTGAGTGAACGCACACAGTGTTAGAGTCCATTATAGCAGTGACCTGATCTGTAAACACTTTCTGTTGCAGATAAGGCTAGAGTGACTTTCTTTCAGATTTTGGCAGGATTTTACCTAAAGCCAATTAATTTTGCTCCCACTGAGGACATAGATTTTTTTTTTTCAATTAAGTTATCAAATCTTTTTTTACTGCAGTAAATGAAAATTGATTTTAAACTCTCAAAATGCTTACGCATGATTCACATTTTATTTCTGCTGATAATAATGAAATCCGATTTTATTATCAGCACTGACATGAATAGTTGTTAATGTTTTGTATGCTGATTTTTAATTTGAGCAAATGTTATGATTTAGAAATAAATTATTACTGACTGTTTAATAAAATCTTCTCACCAAGTACAGTCATGCAGGGTAAAAGTCACCAGTTTGGTACTGGTTAGCTGTTTTGGGGGATGCAAAACTCATCTGCCTTCGAGCTGCTATGAAACAAGTACATTCTTGACTGTTATTTATGCAGCCTGAGAATGATGAATATCAGACAGTAGAAATGCTCTCTAATGACTCTCACTGATTCCAGCTAAAATCATGTGCGGAGACATCTATGAGATTTCATAAAAGCAGTGCACAATTTGTGGCTTAAAATAAATTCTTGCAAATGACAATCAGTGCACTTGAAAGCTATTATGATCTGTAGTGATTTCAAGAATTTAGCTTTTGAAATAATCACCCATAAAACCTGCATTAACTGTTCTCCAAAACCAATGAACTGATGAAGGCAGTGCCCAGTAACCTCTTCTATCAGTATTTGAGCACCTTCTGAATTTCTCCTGCTGCCAGCAGAAATTATCATCCAGAAAAATTGCAGCTAGTGATAAGGGATTGTTAATCAGATTCCAAACCTGTCTGCTGAGAAGCTGCAGGACAGTGACTTGCTAAAACCGCCTGTGCTGTTGTTCACAGTCCTACTAGAGGTAGCAATACTGACTCCTCTCTGCTCTCAGCAGCTTGTCCCGTCAGTCCTCTCTTGCTTTCACCCCCCTTTTTTGCAGGTCTCTCTGAGGGCTTGTTGATGATGTCTGTCCTGAGCAGCCCTGCATGTGACGGGACTCTGCGTGAGTGATGCCACACATTATTTCTATGAGGTTCCTGAGAAGAAGGAGGCAAAGGCTCAAGAGGTACTGGGGGTTTATTACCCTTGCTTTTACATTTGTTCTTGGTTACCCTTTATGTTGCCCTCTAGCACAGTAATGAGGCCAGAACAGTTGTCTATGAAACTGGAAAGGTACCAACACTCTGGGAATTCTGAAGTTTGCTGTAAATTACACTTGATTAAGGATGTCTCTTGCCAATATCCACAGACCCCGTGTGGTTCACAGCAGGTTCTGAGGCTTTGCAGAACTGGCGTTATGAAACAGCAGTTTTGGTCTCTGGGCCTCTCAACATGATTGGGTTTTGAGCTAAACTACTCTCTGCAGGGACCTTGAGTCTCTTGGTTTTTTCCCCCCTAGAAGGTGTCAGGTGCTTATGTAATTCTTTAGGATGTGCAAATGCTGCTCTTGGTACGTAGCGAGGACTATTGACTCTGTCCAATGCCTCAGCAGACCGTGAACTCACTGTGGTGTTTCTCAATCCTCTGCAGGCTTGCAGAGCCTTTGGAGCCTAGTAACTCTGCCCACCACCTCCCTGCTGCTCTCACAGCCACCTTGGAGGGAGAGCCCATGCATGACAGGATGGCGTGCTCCAGCCAGGGGACCTCTTGTGGTCTGTTATGGTAGACAGAGCCAGAAATCCTGCACTTTAGGGACATTTGCCTCCTCAAGAAGAGTTGTAACATGGAGAGCCTAATGCCATTTGTGCAGTGAAGCCCCTCTGGATCTGCACACTTCTTTCTTCTGGCTCTCCCTACGTCTTGAGACACAGTCCCACTAAGCAACTCCTGCTTATGAGTACCTGGGGGTTTCAGCATTGTTTGCCTTGATTATCACAATTTCTGCTCCATGGCCCATCTGTGTTTATCTCAGGGACTGGTGAATTTCCCCTCTTTAGGGCTCCTTTTTGGCATCTCTTAGCACATCTGCATCTTCCTGCGAGAGTCTCTCTACTACAGGGAACTCTTCTCCAGCCCATTTCTTTGGGATCTCCCTCCTCCAGTCTGCTGCAGCAGCCTTCCTGCTGCCCAGTCCTCCCACTGGGACCACAACACAAGAACTTTCGATGTTTTCCCACACACGAAGGTAAGAGCAACTCCACCCAACTTGTTCCCTGAGAATAGTAAGATGTAAATGCAACTACTTGCAAATTACAAATCTTGATCCTCGATGCTGAAGGTCCTAGAAGAAACAATTTAGTGTTAGATGTAGTAACAAAAGCATACTTGGTTTGAGGATAGGAAGCATGGACAATTTCTGCCTACATTTCTGAAAAAGAAGTGAGTCTTCTGGCCTCAAGGGGGTTGTTTCCTTTCTTGGCCAATGTCAGTGAAATTCTGCAGAAGTGGTGGCAGATGATTCACAGCTGAGACTAGAAGTGTAACCTGGGGAGGCAGCAGAAGAAAGAGGCCGAGTGCTCACGTCCAGTGCTGCTTGGCCAGGCAGGCTTTGCAGAGCCTCCCTCTCCTGGCATGCTCAGCAAAGGGAAGACAAACAGTTAGACATCAATGTAGCATGACTGCAAGTGGGGGTTGCACAAATACAAGGGTATAAACACGTGGGACAACCAAAGGTCTCCCTCTTCTGCAACTCCCTGTCCAGCCTGGGCGGAACGTGCTGCACGTTGTGTTCTGGTCCTGAACTCCTCTGTCCTGATGGACAAATGGCTGGTGGAAAAAGATTTGCTGAATTGCTTTCTGTGAAGCAGGCAGCTTGCTTGTAGGGTCACAGGATGGACCTTCCTTGTGCACAGGGGAGAAGCCCAAAGTAAGCACTATGGGCCTCAGCTAACATAGGGGACAGCAGACGTGAGCTATAGCTGTGGTGATACTTTCTAGATCCCAATTCCTCCTCGAGAGCCTTGGCAGGTGTTTGCTTTTCTGTCCCATTAAAATCTGTCTCCTATTGCAAACTACTCCCCATATTGAATAACTTAGTTGGAAAAGAATGGCTCTGATCTTGACAGAACCTGTTGAGCCAATCTATTTTAACTGCAGATTTGTTTTGCAAATAATACCTCCTTTCCAGTAAGGTTCATGTGTCATCTCTGTGGACATTGGCAGGAATCTGCTTGACCATGACAGCTTTTAGAGAGTCTGGCAATTAAGTTGTCAAGATACGTTTTCTTCTGCCAGGAATCATTAATTGATGATGGTCTTTGCTGGAATAAAGCCCTGAGAGATGGATGTTGTAATCAGGATGGAGAGAGGTCCATGTAGCTAAGGCCTGTGTTGGTCCAAAGGTCTGGAGTCCTTGACACTGGGTGGAACTGAGATGCGTGATGGGTTAGGAGACATTGAGGTTGAATATCAGGGAGAAGGAATGAAAACAAGATACTTGAATAGACATCTCTCTAATGTCACTAGAGATTAATGTAGCTGGAGATGCTGCCATTTGGGGAGGCTTTATCTTTGCAGATGCACACTGCAAACTACTAATATTACCAGAGCTTCTGGATATGAAAGTAAATAGAATTTTCCATTAGGTAATCCCCCAAATCGTCTTATTGTGGATCTGCTTTTCAAGCGAGAAAGATACTGGACATGTCATTCTCTTAGAAAATAAAACCGGAATGATTCAACATGAGCTCACTCTGTTTAAATTATGTCAAAAATAGATCTGCAAGTAAGAATTTTGATTACCAAGGATAGAATTTGAAAAATTAAAAGCTAATGAGAAACTTGGAGAATCTAATATCCCAATTGAGAAGACTGGGATTGAGAACAATCCAAAGAATCGCCAGAGATCTCCTTAAAGGACAAAAATGTGTTCAGGACCAATACAGATACTGCTACCTTAACAGTGGACAAACCTTCATGAGAAATTTGAAGAAAACTAAAGATAACAAGTGTAAAGGGATAATGTACGTGGTGACTTTTCAGGAAGGAAACCGTGCGTGGGCTAATATCAATCTTTGCAAAGTTGGCTGACTTCCTAGATAAAGGAAATACAGTACATCTAGTCTACGCAGACATCAAAAGCATTTGGCCTGCTGCCCTGTGGGATGATTTCACTTAGGCTTGGTCAGGTGGGTCAGGAACTGGCCATGGGGGAGGTGTTAGCAGGTGAGCAGAGGGTACATTGGGAGTTATCAGTGAACAGCCAAAAAGATGGATTTTATGACCAAACTTAATATTTTCACTTCTTGTTGTAGTAGAGAAAAAGTTGGCACGTGGAGCAGAGCACTGCTGTGTTTTTTTTTAAACAGAAGAGCAGGATTTCTCCTGCAGAGCACAGGGTGACCTTTTGGGCTGAAATTGCCTGAGCTCAAACTGGGATGAAATACAGCACTGAAGAGTACAAAATCATGCTCTGAGCTTAAATAATGAGAGGTTTGGCTATTATCTGGCAGCTCAGTTGAAAACGATGGAGGAGGAGAAAATTCTAATTGCATTTAGGCAGGGTGGATGTGAACCTGCAACGTGCAACGGGACAGGCCAGGGTTGGGCCAGATCCACCTGGGAAGACAGGGGTCCTGGTATGTGCCTTGCTCCCCTCGAGTCGTGCAAGAAGCCCCTTCCTGGCACACACACCTGTGTCAATCATTAGCTAGAAATCTAGAACCGAGTAAATAGATTTTTGGCTTTCAATGTTGATGACAGACTTGGAGCATTGCCAGTAAGGTGGGAACACTTGATACCATGGTCTGCTATATATTCCTGCCCCTACGTGCAATCTTCCTCTCCTGTACAGAGAGCGAGCAGGCTACATTGGAGGGGTACCTCTGTCTGCCATGAAGGTCACAGCAGTTTTCGTGAAGGCGGCTCTAGCCCTTTGCTACTGCTTAGGTGAGTATTTCCTTGGGACGTTGCAGAGATCAATCTTGCTGAGCAGGAGCTGAATTTTCATTTCAGTGGAAGTGTTTGGGTGTTATAAGGTGAAGGAGAGCCTTACTCCATGAGGAAATATTCTTCCAGAGAGAGTGTAGCAAAAAATTAGATGTTAAGACTGAGATTTCATACAGGCGACGATTTTCATCTTCTTGGTTTGTAAGAGGAAATTGCTGAAAGAGCAGTGTTAGTGCAGGGCAGGAGCTTGCACATGGGAGTAAAAGGGCAAAGTAAGACTGTTAGAAATGGCATCGTTATCCAAGTGAGCAATATCAATACAAACTTTAACCTGTAGGATTGCCCTGTAAAATTTCTGTGTTGTTCCTGGTAACTGAGAAGGATGTGTTTGAAGACGAACAGTGTCAGTGGTCTACAGTCCCCTTCAACACTCCTGTCCAGACTTCTGAAAGCCAAATGTAAAGTTAAAATCCAAGAGTACAAAATTGAAAGTACCTGTATCGGTTCCCTATAACATCTTAGGGATGGATTAATACACGTGTGCCCCTGTTTTATCTCCCCTTAAAAGTGCAATGACATTTTAGTAACTTTTAATGCATCCTGTGACCATTGGCTGGCATAACGTAAAACTCCATATTTTCCTAAATTAGTCAACAACAGTCACTGAATTGAACAGCCTGATGAAAAGATTTTTATAAATAGTCTCTGGATATCAATAATTTATTTTTTTGTGTGTCTATTTTTATCGTACAGGTACTGCCTTTGGAATTGAGGTGAGCTACGGATCTATATATTCTGTTCTATTCTAGATTTCTGCTAAGGTAGAAACAGTATGTAATTATGTGATGAGCAAGTGGATTAAATCTAATGAAAACTCGGCTGTTTAAATAATATTTGCCAGTGCATGATTGAATGCCATTGCCAATTTCATGAGCAAGTACAGGATCCCTAATTTTTTACAATATTTTCAGTTCACTAAATGCAGTGAAAAAAAGAAGTACTTATGTCACCTTAATATATTAACTCTCAATTTTGTTACTCCAAGCCAAAGGCAGTAGGTTACCTCCTCATGAGGAATACAGTTTTAAGATTATATTCTTGGAAGCATCAAAGACTGTGCTTCCGATTTTATTTATTTTTTTCTATACAGTAGGACTCACAGAACTGTGTGCCTTGCGTTCATTTTCTATACCTATATTATCAAGAGGAAAACAGCAGGGTCTGTGGGATGGATTCGTCTGCAGGTTCTTCCCATGCAGTTACGAGATTGCTGTAACTCATCAAAGACTGCAGCATGATTTGAAATGGTCAGATTTTGAGCAGAGGGGCTCTGGTGTTCAGCCAGGCTCCCAATTACCAGCTGCCTTCATTAGGCACCATCTCACCCACAGTAATCCTTCCTCCGTGCTGGGCCACCCCCGGACCCTGACAGGAAAACATAATCAGAAACTTCTGTAGAGAAAAAATGCACTCCTCCTGACTGCCTGAGCAGACTCTAAATAATCTTTCTAATTTACCTCCCAGCAGGAGCTGCAGGCACTGTGGCTGCAGTGGTGGGAGCCTGCATAGGGGTTTCTTTCCACGAGGGAGCCAATATTGAGACTGGTTCTGTGCTGTTTTCACAGGTTGATTGCAGCACTTATTCCAGTGGTATCAGCAAGGATGGGACAAGCTGGGTAGCTTGCCCAAGGAACTTGAAGCCAGTCTGTGGCACTGATGGCATCACATACAACAACGAGTGTGGAATCTGCCTCCACAACAAGTAAGTATTGCTGGAAACCTAGTAGAAGCTGCAGGGCAAGGGGCTCAAGGTAAGAGTGGCAGCTTCATCCCCCAAATGTGGGCTGGGCAGAGGAGCATGAGTTAGCATCTGGGTGCCAACACCACCAGCCTCAAGGCAATGTCTTTTCTCTGTGATCCCTGACACAGGTCTGCTTTCTTCTAGGGAACACAGGGACAGTGTGGAGAAGGCACATGATGGAGAATGCGAGCCAAAATCTATTCAGGTAAGAAAAAAATCCATGGACGACTTCAGCTGACTGTAAAAGGGAACAGTTCAAACACCACACAAGAGGAAAATATAATGTACAGAGCCCAAGAGGAATTAAAAACTGATGATAACCAAAGCTGAGAAGATTTTTATGGGCTATCTGGTACCGTGTCTCTGTACTTTTCTAATTCAAACTTCTAGTCTCTGTAATTGGGAATAAAATTAAAATATTGTGTTGGCTGATGGTTGGGTCTTGCCACCTTGATAGCTCCGGCAGGATCTTACGAAGGGCCTCACAAAATCCAAATCACAGTCCTTTTTGCTGTGCCGTTTTTTTCAGCAGGAGAGAATTCCCACAGAGCTAACCCTAGCTTTCACTTTTGATAATGAAATTAGTTTGGTGCTGCATTTGTCCCCAAAGGCTGAGGGAAAGTAAACAAACGACATAGGAGTGTTATATCCTTACATCAAAAATGTGTGGATCTTTTTTTCTCTATTCCTGTTTTTTCTATTCCATACAGATTGATTGTAGTAAGCACCGAACCACTGAAATAGATGGTCACGTATTTGTAGCGTGCCCAAAGATACTGAAACCAGTCTGCGGCTCAGACAGACACACTTACGACAGCGAATGTGGGATCTGTGCCTATAATGCGTAAGTCTTGTGCATCCTTCTCTGGATAATTATCAATAGTTAAGGCTCTCAGAAGCACTTCTGTAAAACACTAGTCTTTCTTAAGGCAGGTGTCTCTGTAGGACTCTCTGGAATTGGCTGCTTGTAATTCTGCAGCCAGGCTGAGTTTTCTTTCCCATTTTCTCTCTGTGCTTGTGAGGGGAATCACAAAAGAACCACAGGACAGCCCAGAGTGGAGGCACAAACAGATCAAAGTGTTACTTGTAACACCTGATTATTTCAAACACTTGATTGCCCTGTGATATGGAAATACCAGGCAGTTGCTGCTATGGTCTGTGGGGCATGTCCAGGTAAGTCAAGCAGTTGTTAGTGTCCCAGAAAGCTGGTGGGACTTTGCTTTCTTGTCCCACTGCCTAGAGTGTAATGGAAAAAGTTATTCTCAAGGCTTCCTAACCAAAGCATTTCTTTCTTACAGAGAACATCACACCAACGTTACCAAAATCCACGATGGAGAATGCAAGGAGATTGACACAGTAAGTGCAATAGAAATCAAAAATTCTTCTCTTAGAGCTGTTATAGAATCTTGAGAACCCCATAGAATCTTCTGCACTGTGAGGGTGGATTTTGCATCCTCCCTGCTCCAAAGAGAGAGCCACTCCGTGCATACCGCACCAAACCAATGGTGAAGAAAGGAGGTGGATACGAAATGAAGAACTCAGCACTACAGAACTCACTTCCCTATGTACTAAGCTGGCTTTTGTGCCCAGGGAAAGGCACCCCCCGAGATTTCACTTGCCAACATGCTGTGCAGGTTGGCAGTTTTCTCTCTAGAGATCACAAGCATTTCCACCCTTTGGAGCAGAGATTCAAAACTCCCGTCCTGGTTGCTTTCACGGACGTAGCAAGACTTGTAAGAGCATCTAAACATGCATATTTATAGAGTATAGTTTATTGTATCTTTTTATGAGGTCAACTGTCTGGTGCCTTGAGAAGAGAAGCTTGTATAATTCAGCACTAAAGTTCCGGCGTGTAGAAGTCCATTCTCCAATAGATAGATAACTATTTTTTCCTCTGTATTTTCAAATCCTGTGCTTAACTACAAGGAATCTGAAGCAACAAATAATCACAAAGATGGAGAAGTAGGGAGAAAACCAGCATAAACCAAAACAGTATCAGTCAGATTTCCAGCTGGTGAAAAAAGTTTCCCACTAAATTCAAGATTTATTTTTTTTTTAAATGAGAATAGGCCCAAAATTCTGTGCATGTTTGTCTTCCTGAAAGATCCCTTCTCCAAGACAGTCCTTATTTCTGACTCCTAGAGAACTAGGATATTCAAAAAGTTAATTTCTGGTTGAAGGTTTAGCTTCAGTGTGTCAGGGCTTTGTCCTGTTGCAGAAACATAGAGGCTGGGATATAGGTTTTGCATCACCTTTGCTTGCATAGCAAGGGCTCCACCAGAGGTAATTCTCCTTATTCTGGCAGGTTAACTGCGAGAAGTACCCAAAAATGATCACTGAAGATGGCAATGTATTAGTATCCTGTCCAAGGAACCTGGATCCAGTTTGCGGCACGGATGGCCAAACATATGATAATGAATGTGGGATCTGTGCCCACAATGGGTAAGTGCCATACGTAGAGCAGTCCTAAGTAGCCAGTAATGCTTTGCAGTCTTGAGAACCATCCTTTTGCATTTCTGCTTATCCATAATTCTTCAGGTCTCTTAGAAATTGAACTGGTTTTGGATTTACCTCGAGTTTCCTTTTGATACCTTCTTTGTGCTCATAAGGGGAAACTTTGAAGAGTCAGATGGCAACTCCTTGGATTAGTCTATGGGGTGGTCAGTGACTGAACAGAGGAAGGAATAATTCAGAATATCGCTTTAAATTACATGTTATGAGAAGATGCAATGAGCTTTTTCATGAGTAGTGTAGCTATTCTGATACAGAATCTGTAAATGTGGTTTGCTACATTTGCATGTGACTACCACTAAGACGTTAAGGATTTAGTTCCTCAACTTTATTGTTTCCCTCTTCCAGAGAACACAGGACCCATGTTACCAAAAAGCATCATGGAAAATGCAGAGAGGAGACTCCTGAGGTAAGTATTCAATATAAGGTGCATTTCTCTTCTTAGTTGTATCAACTGAAAGGTTCCCTGAGGCTACATCTACTCTGAAAGTGAGCTAGCCTGAGGCCTGGCCTTTCTCCACGTGGCTTGTCAGTCCCTTGTATTGAGAATACCTACAAACCCTGTTTGTCCTCAGGCAGGTGTCTTCTGGGCCCTCCTTGCCAGCACAGCCCTGGTAGATGGGCTGCATGGGAGCTAAGCACAGAGTTTTCTTTTCGTATTCACACCTACACCAAAACTTGGGGTGGGGACATATTCTGGTATATGGAGCACACCTGAAGTTTTGCTTTGAGTGCATCAGCTAAGAAGTCCCAGAGCTTACCAGGAGGAGGGGAGGATATGCCAACACATAAATGTGGAAGTTTGTCAAAATCACAGAATCACAGAATTTCCTAGATTGGAAAAGACCTTTAAGATTATCTAGTCCAATCATTAACCTAACACTGGCAAGACCTCGACTAAACCGTATGTCAGTTTGCGCTTGGATCTTCATTTGAGGATGCTCTTCAAATGCGTTGTCAGCAAGTCCAAATTTGTTCACTTGGTTTTGTGCTTTGTTTATTTCTATACTACAGAATGAAAAGGGGACTATATTGTTAGCTTTTATTTTCTTTTTTGCGTTTGGGATTGGCCAAGCTACCTACCCTAATGATTTGGCATTTCACAAACTATGCAGTGCTGTGCAGCTCTATTTGTTCATGAGAGGGTTCATGCAGAACTGACTCGGCCTCATTTTGAGAGAGCTGAGACATTGTGCTAGTGCTGTCTCAGCATCCCAGCATAAAAGACAGGGCAGGAGGTTACACTGGTTTCTTTCTCGGAGAACAAGGACTTCTCTAGGTTTCACACTCTTGCTTTTTGTAGATCGATTGCAGTAAATTCCCAGCAAGAACAGTGAAGGGTGGTAAAGCCATGGTACGTTGTCCACGGATCCTACTCCCAGTCTGCGGCACAGATGGATTTACTTATGACAACGACTGTGGCATCTGTGCCCATAACGCGTAAGTACTGTACATAGGACTCTCTTTTGGAGTGACTAGCTGTGATTTAGTGCTCCAGGAGACTTTTTTTTCGATACCAACACAACTATATATATATCCTTCTGGTTTTCTTTCAACTTCCCGAACCCCCTGTCACCTTGATTTTATTCCCTGATGGTTTGTTTGAGAGTTCATTTGGGGAGAGTCAACTCTCAGTGTGAACACACTGAGCACTGTGGTATTTGGGCAGAGGAAAGAGTGGATGGGGCTGCTGCATAACACATAGTGGGGAGACCTGATAGGTCTGTTACTGCTTAGGATTAAGCTTGCTAATGACCGGGAGGAGCTGGTTCATTAGGCAATCAGATGCTTCCTTTATCATATATATTGGCTGCGGGTTTAGACAGCTTTCTGTGGCACCTGAGTGTCACAGGACTTAACCAGTGAGCATGCTAATGCCAATCTCCTCCTTTTAGAGAACATGGGACTCAAGTTAAGAAGAGCCACGATGGAAGATGCAAGGAAGAAAGTACTCCTGTAAGTAGCTATAAAATAAGCACTCTCCCTTACTCTCTCTCCATTCTCCAGGAAGATCCTGGCTGGGATCAGTGCACCCACGGATTGCATGAGGGGTGATGCACAGGGCTTGTGCTGGTGCTAGGGTTCTCCCTAGCTGCTCAGAGCAGCTGCTGCCAGCGTGCTGTACAGGAGGACAAGAGAGAACAGGAACAGGCTGCAACTTCTGAAACAAAATGTCCCAGTCCTGCTGATCTCTGAACAGAAATCATCAGAGGCAGCCCAAGAACCATGCAGCCCATTTTAGCACAGTAGGAGAAGAAGACAGAAAGCTGTGTTAGATGTCCATGTATTCATTCAGTGCTAGGATTTCTATTGCACTAGACAGGCAGGTTAAGAAAAATCCTCGTGCTCTGGTCAGCCAGGAAAAATCTGCTCTCAGATATGCATACAGAAATAGCTTTATTATCCTGCACAGTAACAATATATGCCAATAATATCCCAACACATTTATTCTGCTTATGCAGAGCAGCTCTAAAGCACCAAAAATAATTTCATGCATCCTGAGGGACTGAAATATATTTTCTGTAGTAAAGACACATTGTTAAATTGCTGTCTTTGCTTTAATTTGCTCCAGGACCATGTGGGAAATATGGGTAAGAAGAAACACTGCATTGGGGAAACTGTACAAAAAGACAATGAGGTGTCAGTGATGCTTAGCTAGTGTATACTGATTTCCAATAGGTGTTTACCTATTTATCCTCAAATATTTAAACTACTAGATTTTAAGTATTTAATTTTTTTTGTTGTTTTTCAACAGGAGCTGGTGAAACAGTTCTTGTTGCTCTTTTGAAAAAAACAAACAAAATCTCAAGTTCAGTTAACTATGTCAAGCTAGAATTAACATCAAACACTTTAAATCAATTTCCTTAGGTTAAATGATTGTTCTAATATTTGCATATGCATTACTCTATGAAAATAATCCTTTTGTTCAGCTATTCCTTTCTTTCTTCTGTTAGCAGACAATATCAAACCCAACTACAATTACTTAGTTAATTTCTTTAACTATTCTTTGTTTTTCCTCTGGCAGAAGTCTTTAAAATCTGGAGGATCAGAGTGGACAGGCTGCAGTTGAGGCACTCTTCCATCTCACAGCAGCTGACCCAGCGTTGTTATTTTATCTCCCCAGGTTGACTGCAGCACATACCTGACCAATACCAAAAGTGGCGAAGCCGTTGCAGCCTGCCCCTTCATCCTGCGCGAGATCTGTGGGACAGACGGTGTTACCTACAGCAATGACTGTGCACTCTGTGCCCATAACATGTAAGCCCTGGAGGTCACCCCCTGAGAGCTCGACAGAACTATTCGTCAAGCATTTATAACTCTGCTTTCTCTTCCAGTGAAACTGGAACTAATGTTGCCAAGAAGCATGATGGACGGTGTGTAGAGGAAGTTCCCCAAGTAAGTGAAAGTTAAAGAAAAATAAGAGCTTGAGCTGGTGCTAATTGCATGACTTAAATAAAAGCTGGCTGGCTTTGGTGGTGTAGCTTTCACTGGGGTCACAGCTTGTGCTGCCTTTCCTCATGTGGGTGAACATCACTCTCTTGGCAGCAGGAACATTGTGCACTTCCTGCATGAGGTCAGGGAAAGAAAGAAGAGAGGACAAGTGAGGAATGAGTTATGAGACAGGTATTGTAAATTATTTAAGGCTGTACAAGAAGAAATCTCTTTCCCACAGCAGTCTGTCGTAGCTGCCGCAGGAACTTAGCAGCCAGTTTCGGCAATATGGGAAGGGGACGCAGAGGACCCAGGGTACCTGGTGCATTGTAGATACTTGCATTTTACAGAAGAATGTTCTGCAGAGATTAGAAAATTTCCCATTCTGAATGCTGATATCTAATATACAAGCGGATTCAAACCCCTCTCTGCTTTCTTTTTTGTAAATGCAATGTAATCTAATGTATACCAACAATGAATCTTGTAAAAATACCAGATTAGCTGTATTTGGATGGCTCTAAGCTATTTACACTTGCTGGGGAATAGATGAACAAAGCCACCTCATTAGCATGTGTTTGAAAAAGTCAACATCCCAAGTAAGATATTTCATTTCTATACAAACAAACTATGAAATGTCATTCCTTTGTTTCCCAAGTACGCTCTGTACTCAGACTGGGGGAGATACATAAATCAGGGAAGAAGAGCTCACATTGGAGAAACTGGGAGTGCTAAAACTCAAGGCCAATTCTTCAACCGCTGTAAATCATCCTCAACTGCTGTCAGTCCTGCTGGCAGATTTCAACACTCGGAGCCATCCCATTGCAACAAAAGGCCTGTCAGCACATCTCCCCTCCATTCTTGTGGGCCATGAAAGACACCTTGGTCACAGTCAAACCTCTTGCAGGAAGTACATACATCATGCCATTTTGATTTGCAGATTATTTTTGAACTGCATTTTGTAATATTCTGGTTGGTTTTGCAAGGTAGAGGGGTTTCATATTAAATACAAAGCTGAGTGAGTAATGTCTGCCTTCGAGCCTTGATTTGGTCTTCTCCAGCATAAGGCTATGAAAGGAAATAATTAGTTTTTAGTGAAAAAATGAGTTAATATGTAACCATAATTCATTCTATGGCAGATCCTAAAAGCAGAGGCATAAGCAGAGGGGAATGTATCTGGGCACCCTTGCACAGAGCAGAGCCTGTGTCAGAGCTTTTGCCGTCTGTGTTCCTCAGGTTGACTGCAGCAGTTACCGAACTTCCACACTGAAGGACGGCAGAGAGGTGATGGCCTGCACGATGATCTACGATCCTGTCTGTGGTACTGATGGTGTCACTTATGCCAGTGAATGCATGCTGTGTGCCCACAACTTGTAAGTACTCGTCCTTCTCCCTGGGAAATCCACAGTGGTGGTGGCTGGATCTGTGAGTGTAAAGTATTGTGCAACCCTGTGCTGCATGGGTCCCGTCTGTCTACCCCCATTTTCCTGCTTGTCCTGGTTGGTCTTTGACACAGTCTTTTCACCCCAGGGCCCCACAAAAGGGGACATGTCAACTGGGGAGAGTGTTATTCCAAAAGACATGCCTGGTCCATAAGGGCATGTGCTGGTTAGTGCTGTGCAGGCAATGCTAACCCAGTTGATCTGAAAATGTCTTGTGCGCTGTGTGGGAGTGAGATTTGTTCTTGCACTGCTGCTATACTGGGGAAAGTTGCAGCTAACAGTGGTCTCTCCTTCCTTCAGGGAACATCGGACCAGTCTTGGCAAAAGAAAGAACGGACGCTGTGAGGAGGATATCACAAGAGTAAGTGGGAAAGGATGAGAACAAAGAGTGAGGTCCAGTGTCTGTTACACTCATGAGGGACTGTCCTCTGCTCTGGGTTACAAATTGGAAGGGTGGTCCTGTGCAGACATGAGAAAATCCCTTGGGAATTTCACACTTGTCATAAAACAGCCAATCTCAGCCCCGTTGCTCTGTAACACTGCAGGAGAGGACGTGGCAGTGAGCAGAAACAGTACAAGATTTTATCTCCCACCAGTGGAAGTTCTGAGTTGGTTATTATGATGTTAGACTGTTTCATGTCTCAGTGCGGTGTCATTCCTTAGGCTGGTGGGGGGCATGGTTTGCTCTCAGGCAGAGACTCATGTCTATCTTCTGTGTGCAGGAGCATTGCAAGGATGTCCGAGAAGTCTCTCCTATCTGCACCATGGAATATTTGCCCCACTGCGGCTCTGATGGCCAAACGTACAGCAACAGATGTACTTTTTGCAATGCCTACGTGTACGTGCAGGAGTAAACCTTTTCCCTTTGTTCTCAATTCCTGTACCTACTACAAATGCAGGGCTCTTTTCATAATGGGGTTCTGACTGACCGCTTATGGGCATATACTAGACATTTCTGGTACACTGGGACTTGTGCAAGGAGATGGGTTTTTTGCATTTTAAGGGAAAATGTGATGGGCCTGTTCCTGTGATCTGTATGTGGCCTTCTGTTTGCAACCTTCAAAGATATTTTACTCATTTTCACCAGTGCCTGATCTGTCCCACAAACTCGTTTAGGGCTTGTGGAAAGTACTTCACCAAAATAACTGGATTGTATCAAATGCGTGAAACCTTTCTTCTTTCCTTCAATGATAATAACAAAAGGAAGTATTTGGGCTTTTGAAACTGTTCTTTATTTCCATTCAACTCTAAGCCAACAGTTGGGGCAGTGAAGGGAGGAACAGGGCTTCAGTACTGAATATACTCTGCATCTAATCCTTCTCTCTCCTCTTCTTACCAGGCAAAACAAGTCTCTCAACCTCATGAGGATGGCTGCATGCTAAATCTGTGCTGGAGTCCAGCTGAGGAAGACAAGCTCCTTTCATGTGACTTACCATGGGCTGATCTTCCCTGGCAACCTTCCCTCAGTTTGTCTTGTTTCCTTAGCTCCTGAAACACTTGTTCAATAAACTCACTTAGCAATGTTTCTCTGTTTTATTGCCACGTCTCATTCTTTCTTCCCCTTCTGCTCCCTGACATGGCACTTCTAGTGGCACATGTGTGTTTTTCTATTGATGTTCTGCTCTACCAAACAATGTGGCTAAATCTTTTCCTGCCATGTGTCAGTGCCATCCATGCTCTAATAAGAGCCAGGCCTACCCTTGGATCTCCTGTCCACTTCCTCAGAGTCTCCTTGTCAGTATTAGTCTCATCTAATCATTAATATATCTGTATGACCCGATTATGGACTCCATCTTTATAGTCAGCACAAGGAGACATTCACCTTGAGGGCATGGTCCAACTCCTCCATAGTGCAATGTCTAGGATGTGGGTGGTGGTTTGTCCCAAGAGCACTTTCTTGCTGCGAGCTAGAAAGGGAAACTGGCCGTCTAGCCAAGAGGTGTCCCAGCCCTGATTCCCATTACCTGGGCAGCCTATCCCATTGAAGAAGCAGCAGCTGCCATCAGGAAAGGTGATCCCAGCCTATCTCCACTGCATTTGCCCTCAGTGTTGAATGCTGTTATAGGATATAATCTACAGGAGGGGAATGTCAAGCTCCCTTCAGAGTCACAGGCAACAGAAGTGTCCGCTCATGAAATACCTTGATTTACTCATGCAACAGAATATCTCCAGGACTGATGGGCAGAAATTGCCTCTGGGGTGGGTAAAGGCTCTGGTACTTCTAATGGCTCTGCCTTCTTAAAGCCATTTGGGAAGGGAAAGGGTACAGTGGTCTTAGCTGTATATATAGCAAGCCATAGGAAAGCAGTTCTGCCTGAGAGTCATATTTTGCCTACTTCTTTGAGGCCAGAGAACTCAGGACCTGGTGATACAATTGCTGTAACTTTGGTATGCCATATGGTTGGCAGGGAGGTAGGAGGACATAGGGGTTGCCCTTCATCTGTTGGCAATATATGTCCAGCCACTGCCACTAGCTCCATACCAGTATTTCAGGATTAAAGGACTACTTCTGAATTACACCTACTGCCTCCCTGACTCAATTTCCCATTGTAGTTTACCAGGGAATAACACAACTATTTAGACCAGTTTAGAAAATCACTCTTTGAATTGTCAGGCTAGAAGAATAGATTGAAGGCAAATGTTCTTAAATTGGGGATACTGTGGGTATTGTACCAGGGAATGAGGCCGTAGCACCTCCGTGCCATTAGTGTCTGAAGCTGGCATGTGCTTTTTGAGAGGATTTGTAACTAACAATGGCTTATTGTGCTTTTCTTGGGTCTGTGTCCTAATGTAAATATTCCTTTGGTTTATATAACCTTTTTGCCATTTTCTGTTAAGGTGTTTTTGCAGAACATGCCGCTTTAGTCTTGTTTAAGTGTTGCTTGGTTATTCTTAGGGATAAGACCTGAATAATGTTATTTATTTATTTTTTGTGGCCTTTGGAAGACTTTTACTTGCAGTTAGCTCTGGCTGCTGGCTTTTGCAAGCCTGTCAAGCTGTAAAGCTGTCAAGATCCAACTGAATGGTATTAGCTGAGCACAGCCTTGCCAAAGCCTCCTCTGTGGAGCTCATTGCCTGATGACACCAAAGGCAAACATAAACTCAAGTAGGCAAAAAGTTGAGATTAAGTCAGAGCAATCCAGGCAAGAAGCTGAACTGATCATTAGACAGAGTATTCCATGAAGTATTTGCCGGTAGGTTTCATATAAAGTATATAATGGAATAAATCACTAAAACTGGGCCAGAAAATGGGAAAAGCCTGACATTGAAGTTTAAATATCCCCCCAGGCTCAGGGGGTGTTTTATGAAGCAATATAACTCTGTAAAAGTAGGGCAGCCTTCTTCTCAGGCACAGAGCTCTTTTCTGTGCTTCTGAGTTGTTTTTCAGCTGCTCCAGGTTTACTTACTGTGTGTTAATCACATGGTTTCTT
This sequence comes from Todus mexicanus, assembly GCA_013389965.1. Taxonomy (NCBI): domain Eukaryota; kingdom Metazoa; phylum Chordata; class Aves; order Coraciiformes; family Todidae; genus Todus; species Todus mexicanus. The sequence continues at coordinate 68,997 of WEIS01091528.1, forward strand.
TCCACTTTGTGTTGATGAGGAAGCAATGGCCAGGCAAAGGCAAGCATATTCAAGATGAAGTGTTGAATATTTGTGGCTTAGGAGAGAGGCAAAACAATACCAGAGACTTGAAAGGTGGTTTTAAGGTACGGTTGACTGAGCTGGGTACATGCTTGGTCATAGAAGAATGGCTGGATAGATGGATAGATAGAGATTACTATGCTAGGGAACACCAAGAAATCATCCCATGAGCTATGTGCTTGCCAAACTGAAAATATATTCAGTAGTTGTCTCCGGTGTGAGGATAACAGATGCTTTGGTGCTGCTCAGCCTACTGCTCCATTCGTTTCTCAGGTGCTTAATGCTGCAGAGCCCTGAGGCTGACTTTCTTCCTCACCTTGGGCAAAAGCCTAAGCACCTTCCAAATGGTCAGGGTACTCTCAGAAACCATTCAACCATCCTGCTAGAAAAGCCTGTTTTTGAACTTGGAAATAGGCACTAAAAGGATCAGATGCGAGCATGGATTTAGTCCTGCTTCAGTGGACTCTCATTTTTGCACTCTTGCCATGAAAAGAAATAGTTGCAGGTGTAGCTTTATGCCCTCAGTCAAGCATGCAGTGAAGAAAAAACTGATTTTCCAGTGCCTGCTATGCCTACAACATTAGCCATCGAACATTTGCTGCTGAACCTCAGCTGGTCCAGTTCCGCACTCTGCCTTGCAGCCGCTGCTGCAGCCCTCTGGCTCTGGAGAGCAAGAACTGAGCTCCTGAGCCACACCAAGGGCTGACGAACTTTGACGTATTTCCCACCAATGACAGTCCAGCCTAAGGATTTGTGACCTGTAAATGCTCCAGTACATATTGCAGAGGCAATATTTTAAAAATATAAATGTCCTCTCTACTTCCTTGTTTGTCTAACTTATCTTTATAGCCTTATCAATGTTTTGTGAGTCTACAGTCATTTTTCTTAAAACACAAAGAGGAGGAAGAATGAGGTGAATCATTTAAATCTTGACTGATAAGTGGGATTTAGAAATCAATACTTAGTCTTTTCATATTGAGCCGAAAGATTTATTTTTTTTTCACCATTTATCAGCACTCACCCATCTGTGACTTGAAAAAAAAATCCCACAACTTTTCCTTGATAGTGTCTGTACCTAAACTTCATTTAAACACTTTACTAAAAAAATCCCTACGCCCTTAAAAATTATGTCTGCTGGTAATTCACCTTTGTTTAGTTTTTTTATTTTTCATATGTTACATTCGCTAGAGAGACATGTGGATGGGCCTAGAAACTGTAGCTCTCTTGAGGGGTGCTTGAGAGTAACAAGACTCACCCCACTGATTTTTAAAACTATTCTGTTTTCAAAAGAACTATATATGTTCCTCAAAAAAATCCCAACACAAAAACCCCAAACGGAAATAATTATACAAGCTCATTGTATCAGTTGCACAAGTCTCTTTAACTAGCTGTTAGCAAAGAAAATAGTTTGGGAACTGAAAATTTTTCCCTAGACCTCTCTATATAAGGCAATATAATCCTGGTATTCACCTGTTTCATCCATCATACTGGTAGTCATATTGATGGATGAAATGAGTACTCATTTCTTGTTGTAATTTAATGTCTGATACAATTTTATTTGATTCTTTGCCATCTTTAGGCTCTCGTTGCGTGCGTGCTGCTGATCAACGAGGAGATATGAAGAAAGCAGAAAGCAGCAGTGGAAGGGAGCCTGTCTCCAGCTGGCAGACATCCACTCAGCCTTGGAGGGTTCTCCAGATTTTCACCAGCTGAGGTGCAGCCACATAAGTTTAAACATACTGTCAATTTGCAAACAAAGAGCGTTCACACACTGTATCGCTGCCTGCCTATTTTTCATTCATAGAAGTAAAACCTTAATTTCATTTGCGCCCCCTGAGGAATGAGGAATGTTTGGAAATTTATTGCTTTAAACTCTCTTTCTCTGTTGCTTTTAAAGCTCAGCTGTAGCGCGTGTCCCAGGGGCATCGCTGAGGATGGCCAGGCAGGGCCCTTGGCCAAGTGATGGAGCAGATCTGTGGCACAGATGGTTTCACTTACACCAACGAATGTGGGATCTGTGCCTATATTGTGTCAGTTCGATGGAAAGAACAGGCTTTCTGAGTGACAGGCCCCTGGCCTCTCCCTGTGTTTTTCTAATTTATTGTCCTTTTCTCCCTCTTCACTTGCTGTTTGTGCCTAGGGGGAAATGGTGAAGATTTAGCAGAGAAAAGAAAATAGCTGAAGAAAATAGCCAGCCTGGAAACCCAAATGATGCAGCATGTTCAGATGGCAAAGGTTTGTTGACTGATAGGATTATAATAGTCAGAGACAGTAAAAACAATTTATTGTTGGCGGTTAACTCAGATGAACTCTCCTTCACTTGCATAATTTGGGAATTTTATTACATTCCCAGCACCCATCCCTCTTTGGGAAAATGATCATACTCAGTCTCTAATGGTAGACTTCTTCAGAGAGCATGGCACACCCAGAGACTTGGGAACAGCAGTCATCCCAGTGACTAAGAAGGAAGGCAAACCAAGAAGCAGCCTGAACTCCCATTGCTCTCTGTGGCAGCATCCCAAATATTGTCAGCCGGATGCTGAGCAGGCAGTGGATGATTGGATGTAAGTGATGCATATACCTTCTGTTGACATTTTATTTGGCAGTGATTTAACGCTAGCTTTCTAATATTACTATTCTCTAGAGGCTGCATTCAGATGCAGGAGGAGAAGCATGGTAAAAAGATGGAAAATATGAGGCAAGTAGCAGAATTATTTCTTGGCTATGCAAGTGCGCACAAACAACATTCACTGCCAGCAAATGGCAGTGCAGTAGGGAAGTGCAGCATCACCTGTTTCAAGACCAGAAAAGGAGATACACAAAATCTTGGCAGATATCAGTACATTTGGCTCTCCTGAGGCAAGAATTTTTGCCAGGTTGCAAATGTAGCACAGTGCTCAAGCCAGGGGATGTAGGGGCCATATGAGCAGGTACGACATAGCAGTTGTTGTGCCCGAACTAACATATTAAGTAAATAACTGCATTACTTTGCTAGTGCAATAGTTTAGAGATGGTAGAAGTCCTGCTATCTACCTCAATGTCTGTGAAATAGTAAAATTCTGTAATTCAACAACGTAGTCCTTTCTGTCAGCACCAATGGTGCCTCACCCATGTTCAGTTCCAAAGAATCATCCAGTGGTCTCAATAGAGATCAACTCTATAGACTAAACTAGTTGCTGTCCTTTTCTTAATGGTAATAATGAAGTAAGAAGTGTTCAGTGGTTATAATGTTAATAGTCATTCATCCATAGAAATTCTTTCCATCCAGTTCCTCCTGTTCCAGCCAAATGTTTAAGTTATAGTGCCATGCTGCACCCTGCCTCTCACCCTGTTCTCCCTTTCTTTTCCACCAGGGAGAGCAGTGGATTTTCATTCTTAGCCTATTGCACCCTAACCCTCAGAAAGAAAAGCTCTTGTTGCTGCTTTATTTACAAGATCTTTCTTAAAAAGCAAACCACCATTCATCCCAAATCCCAGAGGTTCCTGGTTTTCTTCCCATAAATGAAAGCAACCGCTGTTTTTTCTAAATGCTGTTCCTCATGTGAATTTTTTGCTAGTTTGTTGGCTGAGAAAGTGAAATCTGGGAGCATGTTTTTGTTTGATGCTGTACTTGCTCCTGTTCTGCATTGCCTCATCCCATGGTTTCATGTGGAAAGCAAACTTTTCCTGGGGATGTGATACATTGATGTTCCTGGGGGCAGTTAATAGGCAGAGCAATGCCTCCAGGTTACTGTGGCAGCAATGGGTTGAGACTCCCAGGTTACTTCCTCTGATATGGAGCTTGTGCAGGCGGATACACTCTTGAAATGTTTATCTAATTTTAAATCCACGTTAGAATAATTTATCTCTCATACATGTCATTATCCGTATATAAGCTTCTGCACCTTTAGCTCCCTTAAGTTGAGTAGAACCTCAGCTCACCCTGTCCTGAGATTGTATGAAGCAGGTCCCAGATCCTGTCCTAAAAGGCTGTGGAGCTATAGGCTGGTGGGGATTTAATTCACAGACCTGGGGCTGGGCCACAACCCCTGAGTTCAAGGCTGTGTCCCTTTACTTAGGGAAATTCTTCCTCAGTTACCTACGATCAAGAGAGAGCTCAGAAAAATTGTTACTCCAGTCCTCCTGACCTCTGATCAAGAGCATAAAAGGAAACTATCACTTGTCTGCAGCTAGTCCTCTCCAAAATGCACAGACTTTGTGTGTTGCCTTCTGAGAGGAGGGAGATGTAAACATTGAAGGTTAATTACCTTTTTGCCAAGAACACTTTGTGGTCTCTAGTCATGCCTGTCAATCTTACGAAACAGAACTGAGGGGAGTGAGCACTGAAGGCATGTTCCTATGATAAATTAATGAGACTTGGCAGCTCACTGTGAAGAGATGATCCCTGTGATTCACGAGAGACTGTAACCTGTCTCCACAGCCAGCCTTGCCATAGCCTTTGAACTGTAGTTGCATTAGGGATTGTTATCCCTCTGTAAAGAAGCTCTCAAATGCAGCTGTCCAGGGATCAAGAGATCTTCCTTGAGGCCTTTGTATTCCTCCTCGCTGCTCAGTTGCATGCAGCAATTGCTCATCTCAACCACACTGTATTACTTTTCCCAGCCCTGCTAGTTAGTTGATTAACATATCTTATTTCTGCCTGTAAGCCTCTCTTGGCAATGACAGTCTTTGGTGGCTTGCGTAGCTGTCTGAAATCCAAGGGACACAACTGCAATCCCTCTGCCGTGTGCTATTCTGATGATGTGCATGCTGCTAGATGGCTTGTAGCTTGAAAATGCCTCATCTTCTTTCCTTCGGAGATGCGTTGAACTATTCCTCTGGTTTATATAACCACAAAGCAATTTGCTTTCATGGTAGAACATACTTATTCATTGTATTTTAACTATGCATTGAGCCATAAGTAATGTCTCCGTGAAGATAAGAATCTATTGAACTTATTTATTTTTTTCCTACCTTTGAAATATTTTCTCCTGATCTCAGCTCCTGGAGGAGACTTTCCCAGTTTTAGCAGTGAAGTTGCAGATTGACTCTCCTGCCAGGCAGCCATGAACGGTGTCAATCCCGGGTCGGTTGCTACTTCCCTGCAGCCACCTCTTCATTGTTCCTGCTTTGGCTGTGGCAAAGATGAAACAAGCACTCAGTGGTGCACGGCTGAGATTACTGAAGTGTCAGGAAAACTGATTAAACCAATGATTTCCTCTTCCTTTGATCAGGATAACATATCCTGCATTACGTCCAAATCACCTTCCCTTGCAGTATGTTCTCTTCAAAGAGCAATAACCCGGACTGTTGTCCAGCCAAGTGTTCTGCTGCTTAGTGACTCCTTTTTCTGCTGCTCATTTGAGCATTTTCCTGCTTTCATGTGAGTAATTCTTGCAATGGAGCTCTGATCTGACATCCTCATCATCCAGAAACTGTCCAGATCTGGAGCACAGCATGAGCTGGCAAGGTGAGAAGTGAAGGTATGTCCTCAGAACTGATGCTGCGCAGACCCACATCTGGTACAGGCTGCAGCACAGCCGCAAAGTGGCCACTATTCTGGCAGCTGATATTCTGTGCTACAGATAACTTTACTGTAGTTTCGAATGCTGATGCTCTTCTGGAGAAGTATTATGATGGCAGTGGAGCCGGGCTGTTGCAGACTTTGTAATCACTGAGAGCTAATAACGTTCTCAAAGGTGAATAGTTTACTGTGGTGTGGGTTTGTTGGTTTATTTTTTTTGGTTTTGGGTTTTGTTTTTTAATGATTACAATCTACTCTTTTTATCGTACTCGTTACTGGTCATCCCCCATAAAAATGTGCCCTTTTTAACACTTACCGGTAGACCTTCAGCAAAGGTTGTAGGAAAACTTTGAGACTGCTCTCCTGGATCATGGAGAAGTATTGTGTTCTTTCATTAGTGAAAACTATCCATAAGATAAAGTATTATCTAAGAACCATACAAATAAAATACTTCAGGTTGGAAGAACTCTCTTGAGGCCTCTAACCCAACCTCTACTTAAAGCAGGGTCAAAGGTGATATCAGCTTAGGGTGCTCCTTCTTTTCAGTATCACTGAGGAAGGACATGTGTGGCCTCTTTTATTCCTGTGCCACTGCCTGATCACCCTCATGGCAAAGAACTACTTATACTGAATCAGAGTTTATCCTTCTGCTGTGCAGCTCTGAGAAGTCTCTGTCTCTGTCTTTTCTATAACTCCCTCAGGGAGCTGCCGATAGCAATGGGATCACCCGTAGCTGTATGTTCTCCAGGCTAAAGCCCAGCTCCTTCACCTTACCCCAAATGCTCTGTGCTCCAGCACCTGACCAGTCTGGCAGCCTCTGCTGGCCTCATTCCCATGTGTCAACATCTGTCCTTGCAGTGGGGCCAAGTACATTTAATTCATTGCATCAGTAATGTGAAATCATGTTAGCTTTCCCCTGCAGGGTACAAAGTTCTGCATGTGATCTTATTAGCTCAGGAAAACATTCACTGGCGTTACCTAAATCAACCTCTATTTAATAAGTTCATAAGCACATGGATATATTTTCATATTGATATATTTTAATCATATCAGTGATTTTGCTTTATTGCCTAGTTCCAACGCTGCCTTCAGGCACTGGGTGAGAGGCAGATCTTCCACTTATTCTGTATTGGTTTCTCCAGGTGCATGGCTCAGAACAAATAGTTATTCGCCACACTGCAGCCAAGAGAAAGACAGAGATGGAAATTGCAGTCCGAGTTGTATTTAGCAGGCATTTTGGAGTGATTACAATGCAATTTCATGAAACAGCTACAACTAATTATTGTTATTTCCCACTTTTGCAACAACTATTTGTTAATTAAATAATATGACAAAATGCAGGAATGTTTGGAAAAGTGTATTAAATAATTTGTCATTCATTTATCGATGTATTACTTACACTGGGACGTCGGATATCCGCTAAGAAAATATCCAAACGTCAGTTTTGATTCCTCCAGAGAGTAGAAATCGATACTGGCAAAAACTGTAATGGGACGTGTAAAACAAACAATTCCTTGGGTAAGTGAAAGAGGAGTTGTATAATGGCCAAATCCTGCCCTGGTGTCAGCCCACGGACTCTCTGGTGCTCAGAACCACGACATGTGGCACCCTGAGATGTGGCACTGCCTTTGCTTACTTGTAGATCCCTGTCCTCCTGCTGGCTTCTGCACACATGAGGATTTTCCTTTAGCCAAATGGTCATTAGCCATACACTGCGTCTGACTTTGAGGATTAGAAGACCATAATGAAGTGGATTACAGTATGAGATCAGTGGCAGGATTGCAGACCAAATCCTCTTTCTAACTGTTTTTCCAGGAGCAGCTAAGAACTAAGCAAGCTGTCCTACAGAATGAGCTTAGACAACTGTGGGGGTTTTCCACGGTGTTATCAGAGGCAGGATAATCTGGAGCTGTAGCCCTGGGTGGGGAGGCTGTGGACATTGGCTGGCTGTGGACATTGGCTGTCTGGAGTCTGAAGCCTGGTGATGTCTGGGTGTCAGTTTTGTGGCTTGCTTAGAGGGGTGTACCTGAGAGGCTCAGGGGAGACTGGTGGTCTCCAGGCAGCACTTAACCGTCATGGGCTTGAGTCCTCCTAGAATTTCTGCAGGTGAAAGAGTGAAGAAATGGATCTGCTGAACATCAGATGGGTGTTGTGGTGGCCTGAGGAAATCTAGGTTGCTTGGGGCCAGGAAGTGCCAGACCTTGTGCTGAATGTGGCAGTTGCAGTGGAAAATTTTTCTCTGGTATATAAAAGCACACACATCAGCATTTGGCAGGCAGGTGTTCTCCACCCATCAGGAGGGAGGTTGGTTCTGCCCAGAGGACAGCACAGTCTGGGGCGGGGAGCAGCCTGGAGAAGCAGCATGCAGGCACCAAGCAGGAGGCAACCTGTCTAAAGCTGCCAGGTCAGGGCTGGGACAGTTGGTGAGGATGATTTACAGAGGTCTTGCTGCCTGGCTGGAGAAGGCAGTGACAAAGTTCCTATCTGACCAAGAAAGATGTATCTTTCTCTAACTGTGCAGAGACGTGTGAACGAATGAAGGCAACAAGCGTGGCATGCGACAGCAGCCTCAGTGTGCTCCTGCACACACTCAGGGAAATGCATTTGGCTTCCAGAGATGCCATCCACAAGGCATATTAGGACAATATATCTTGAAGATGTGCCAATTCTGTCTAAAATATTCATGCATGCTTCTTGTAATTTATAGAAACAAACCCAGCAGCATAATTAGTTTAATGCTTCTGCCTGTGAAGAAACCCATCTCTTTTCGGTAAAAAATGTAACCTATATATCCACACAGCCATGCTGATGCTGTCGTAACATAGCAGTGCCCAGGATAGGTGATTCCATGAACTATACCATCTATACATTTCGGGATCAATGTATACCCTTTAGACCACTGTAATGTATCAGACACCAACAAAGTTGCTTGGGCTAACTTTCAATAATTTCAGCTGAATTTTGTTTTATTAAGGGGTGGTGCCTTGTTTGTTCAAGGGAGCACCTGTAGAAGCACCTTTTGCTCTGAAGCCACTATGGTGCTGAAGTCTATAACCATGACCAAAGCAACACCACAGGTACGCTTGCCATTTCAGACCTGTGAACGAGGTTGTGGTGAAAAACTCAGGTTAAAGGCAGAACTCACTTCTGCAAAATTACACCTACTAAAATAACAGAGGTCCAGATCTCCTTTTAAGAAGGAGCAATTTGAAGATGGCATGATGGCTGGAGGTGTGAGACAGACAGGAAAATTGCAACAGGTTTTATGTTTTAATTATATTTTTCTAAAATATCTGTAGGGGTAAAGGACCTACTGTACTTTCAAGCCTAGTTGGAGCTATGTAAATAGGTTCCCAAACCTCCAGTGTCTTTTGTTCTTACGATGGCTTGGCGGAACACTTTGAATTGGGCAGTGTGTTTAACTGTGACTGTGTCTGTAAATAAGTGCTCCTTGCTGATAAGGTTCAAGTGACATTTTTAGTGGCATTTGGCAGAATTTAACCTGCTTTCAAGTCCTCCACTGAGCTCTTCTATACGAAGGCACTGAAACTGTCAAGAAGCCATTTCTTTTATCAAACAAGTGCTGAATCCCATTAGCTTCACAGGACAGATACAGACCTGCCAGATTCAGCTGACAAAGCTTAGCCAGTTCTGCTGATGGCAAAGTGACGCCTGACCCATGTTCATATTTAGCGGTGAATATTTGGGAATGTGGGGAAAAAAACCAACCCAAAACCAGAAAGGAAAGCAAAGCCTGATCGGCAGACAGGGCAGCGCTGCATGCTCTGCCCAAGCTGCTCCCTGATGGGAGATGTTGCTCTGCGGAGACAAATGAATGACCTGCTCTTTATTTCCCCCAATATTTTGTGTTCCTTATGTTTCTGCTAGAATCCTGAAGAGGTTTCTTTTGTCTAAAAGGCTGTTTGCTCACTTTTGATCACTGAGAACATTGTCTCAAGCTATTAACCAGATGTCCAGCCAAAATCAATTGTCTAGGAGTTGCAGACCATTACCTGAAAGTCAAGACCTCAATAAATATTACCAGCTTCATTGTACTGGTGACAGATTCTGCTGGTTGTTTTATGTTACAGTTGAACAGTTTAGACATTGCATTTGTATATATTTGCAGCTAGCCTAGGAGAGACCATCTTGTGAGCAGAGCAGGAGCAGGCAACCTGCAGACTCCAGAAATACTTCCATCATGACCACAGCAAGTGTCTTTGTGCTCCTCTCCTTTGTGCTTTGCTGCTTCCCAGGTAAGTAACTCTCAAGGTGCTGCAGAGGCTTCACATCTGAGTTCTGGCTGTCTTTAAAAAGATAAGATAGTGGCTTAAAGAGCGAAAATCTTCTCCTACAAAGAGCTATGCTGCCTCGGTACATTGGCATCAGATAGGATGCAAGAGCAGATTTCATGACAGTCTTAAATTGATGACCGTTGTAGCTGGTTGTCTGTCGTAAGTACAAATAACTGCAAGTGGAGCTCTGTGCTGGAAACTAGTGCGGTTACACCTTCTACACTGTTGTTTCAACAGTCACACTGCTTACCCTTGCTGTTGTACAACTACAGCAAATGGATAAATACTTGAAACGAGGCCGCAGTGAGGTCAGACCTCCAGTAACTAACCAGGAAAATATTGTAATGGCACAAGCAAGTTCTTTGCAGTCTGGCGACTTTCCTGCAATACTTTTGCTGCTAATAGAGGAAAAAGAGATGAAAACAAGACAGAATCTGATTTTCTCACCACATATTTACATCTGATGAAATTACAAAGTCAAAGACTTTTTTTTTTCACACTCATCTTCTTTAAAATGCATATTCCTGACAACAGATGCTGTATGTATTTGCTTATCCTGTAGGTGACTATTTGCATTTGCATTTATCTGTATTGACTTGAGTTTCTTTTCGCATACACAACAGCATTAGTTTAGGGTCAAAACGGATGTGTAAAAAGATAAGGAAGGAAAAGCTATTATATTTTTCAATTAAAAGAACAAAGCTATTCAAAAACATGTTTCATCATAGCCAGCAATACATAAAGCTATTATACTTATCAATATAGAAAAAAAATAATCATATATAGTTTATTTAGTTCAGGAAAGTAGTGACTGAAAACCACTCAGTTTTGTCCTGCCTATAGGAGTTTTATATCCAGATTTCCAGCTTTAGCTGAGGTCTTATCAAATTGGCTTTGTTTCACACTTTTTGCCTCTCTCTTTTTTCTTTTCCAGATGCTGCCTTTGGGATTGAGGTGAGTGGGAGATTTCTTTCTGCAACTTCTCTCAGGTCTATGGCACTGTAAAGATATAACCAAAGGAATGGGAAGAACGTCAGGCCTGTAGATGTTTTTCACCAGTGTAAAATGAATAGCATTGTAATCAGATTCTGTGGTGTAAAACATTGAATTATACTGTTCTTAGCTATACATCTATGCTGTATGTTAATAATGTAGTAGTAGTAGTCATGATGATACAAAATTTTCGGATTAACTAATTTTTCATCAGCTTTATGCTGGACTAAGCTTTAAGCTGGTAATATGTGGCTGGCTCTAAACTGATAGCAATAGACTGTGGTATCAGAACCACCTGAAGGCAACCTAGTAAAAGAATAAAATACTATGAGATGCTCCAGCTTCCACATACCAGGTCTTTAGTCTTGCTCCTCTGGAAAAAAAACCCAAAGCGTCTATGTTGAGAATGAAAGAGTAAAACCAGAAATGCACTGGAGGGGACCAGAAGAATATAAGAATGGGGGAACAGACTTTGTAAGATGATGCCAAATGAGCATGAGGGACCACCACTGATTTACCCCATCTAGGGGCCTGCATGGCTATAGCCCTCTCTTCCTCTTCTCCTGCTCTGTGGGGAGGTCTCTGTAGGGAGGATTCACCTGTTACCAGAGTGACCCACCAGCACAAGTTTGTGCTGTGGTAGTGAAAAACCCACTGCCAATTGTATCTGATCACTGTCTTGTGCAAAAAATGAGAGTTGTGAGTGTAAAATCTCTTCTCCCTACTGCTGCTGTACATTCCCTTGGCAGGTGGACTGCAGTAAATATCCCAACGCTACAAATGATGAAGGCAAAGAGGTGTCGGTCTGCAGCGACATCATCAGCCCCATCTGTGGTTCTGATAGAGTCACCTACAGCAACGAGTGCCTGCTCTGTGCCTACAACATGTACGTACTGCAGAGGACATCTCGGGTAACATTGCTTGGGACTCCTGGAAGCACTATTTTGCAACAGTGATACGTCCTATGTTACTTGTGTCAATTCCTTCACTACAAGCTTGGGTATCACTGTGTGGCACTCTGTTGCCTAGACATTGCTCTTTTGCTGGTGTAATCTATTCAGAATTTTCTTCTCCAGCTCAGGGATCAGCCAGATGACAGCTCCTAGGGCACATTTCATCACAACAAAGCAGAGCAAAAGGATGGAGAGATGCTCTGCTCTGAACTGCCAAAAATGGTCCTAAAGGTCTCAGGGTCTTTACATGCCCAGTAATTGCTAGCTGGTCAGGGAGGATGGCTTCACCTTCTCAGAAATATATATAAGCATCTGACTGATAGAGTCAGCTTTCCTTTCTATTACTTACATATTTCCAGCAGCTAGGATGTAGCAAGGTGTCTTTGCTGAACTTCCTAACATTTATTTTTCCCTCTCCAGAGAATATGGAACCAATGTCAGCAAAGAGCACGATGGTGAATGCAAGGAAGCTGTCCCTGTAAGTGAAACCAAGG
>WEIS01091531.1:0-13907 GCA_013389965.1 Todus mexicanus
GAGGCGAGGCCTGCCAGGGGCCCTGAGGCCCGGGCAGCCCCTGCGGGTTCCCCAGCCCCGGGACCTGCGGTGGGCGCCCGGCCGTGGGGCAGTGCCCCTGGGAAGGCTGCCAGGGGTGGCAGGAGGAGGCCGAGGGCTGTGTTGCCATTGCTGCCTGACCTGTGACCTCCAGGGGCTGAAACCTCCGCAGATCTGGCTGCGGGACATGCGCTTTGCTTGGAAAAGCAGATGTTTTCGTGATTTAATATCAAGTCAGGTGAAGAAGGCGCTCAATGGCTGAAACATCCAATGAAAGCTTAGGTTAACTGGGGTGAAATGGTTGAGACAATTGAGGAACGATGCCATACCTAGAGAGCAGGACAGAGGATCGTAGTTAGACTATTACAGTTTTGTTATAAATAGTTGGTGAGCATCTACCTGCAGTGTTCTTCTCACTCCTGCTTATTGTATCTGGAAAGGACGTTAAGGATGAGAATTGTGACAGAAGCTGTTACAGCACTCAATGAAGGATCGTCTCGCCTCAAAGTTGAAAAAATGAGGGTTGCCTTTAAAAAAGAAAAGGGGACATGAGAAAGGTATCAACAAATGGTGTAAAGGCAAGACTGGCCTTTCTTTATCCTCTCGTGTAGTGAAAGAACTGGAGAGCATGATATAAGTGCAAAGCAATGTATGTGAAGTAGTTAGGAAAAAATGTGCCATGTACCATTAACCTATGAAATTCATGATAAGAAGCTTAATGATACAAGAATGTTAAGAAGAACCAAGCAGTTAGCCAGTTACTGCCAGTCAGCCACTATCTCACCCTAGTTTCTCATCCTGACATTTACAGCTGGTTGCTTTTCATTCCCAGGGATCTAGTTCAGCTTTGGCTATGCACATAAATCTTGATGTAACATAATTCTTCTCCATGCTCTTTGACAGGGTTAGCCCTCCAGAGGTAGCTTAGTGAAAGAGTAAAGTCAAACCCATGAAATGTTCCCATGGATGATGGTAATTCTGGGAGTTTTAGGTTTAATGACAAGCCAGAATTATTTACCTTCCTTTTCTCCCATGTTTTTTTAAGAACAGCTCTTTCGGGATCTCAGATAAATGCTGTAAGTGGATGAGAAAGCATGGATGGATGCCTTTCTGTTTACATCGCTGGTTTTAGCAAGAATGGTGCAGGGCTTGTTCTCGAAATCATTTGCTTAGGAGACTTGTTACTACATCTGTTTACATGTGGGCAGAGGGATTATGTGTCCAAGGGCTTACCGCAAACTGATGGCAAAGCTCACAGCTATGCCCATATTTGCAATTCACAAGCCAGAGTCCTACTCACCAGGCTATATCTTGCTTCAGACAGGTAACACGTAAGAGGTGGAAGCCTTTCCCTTGGTTTATGTGCTTAGGTTTCACTGGCTTGCCAACATCTCCACTGATTTACATACCTTACATATTACTGATTGTTTTCAGTGTCTACTACTACACTCTTTTAAAGTTCCAAAGGTATTTACGGATCTTGATAAAGATACAGTAGGGAAAAAATAGAAAACTAGAAATCTGCTTGCCTGGAACAGCTTTCTGTTTTCACGAGGAATAACGAGGAATGAAGAACATCTACTACATGCTAGCTATACTGTATGTATAGTATAGTTTCCTTAAGATTTATAATGAATGAAGTAAATTCACATTTTATTAACATGCATAAGAACAGTCTGCAGCATTGGTAAAAGCAGCAGATCAAGTATATCAAATTACATCCATTTGGCTTAATGTTAGATGAAGATTTACACTGGTCAAAGAAAACACTAGTGAGGTATAACAGAATACAGCAGAATTCAGTCTAGTTACGGTGAGACTAATTCTAAGTGCAGACTAATTCTGAACTCAGCTGCATAATTACAAAATCAAGTTACTTTTGGGTGCCTACCATGAGCAACTAAGCTTGGAATCTTGCGCAGAAATATTTGATTTTCCTAACCTGGTGTCTTAGTCATTGCTGACTTAGCCTGACATTCAGATTTGCATTTGAATTTCATGTCTCTTTAATGAGAAGCAGGAAGAATGAGGATGAGAGGGGATGAGGGGAGAGATCAAAAGAGAACAAAGCTAAAAGGTGTCCCTAAGAGTATTTCTAAAGATAAAGTTCTTAAAATGGCTCAATGCTAAGCTTAACCTCAAAGGCAGGATGGCCTTCAGCCATCTAAAGATGACTCTGCTTAAAACCGTAAGCTATTAAAGAAACTTTAATGACCCAACAACTCAGACCACGCCCAGTGATGTTTATTGCCCTGACATTGGGCTGATGGACAAATCTTCTCCTGATGGAGAAAGAACCAGGTTGGCACAGCTAACTATTCCAGATGAATTTTTTTGAAAGTACTGAATTCTGCTAACTTAGCTTCTGACTATAGTTATACACATCTTAGCAGCTCAGTAAGATCCCGGGTTTTCCAGTGGTTTGCCCTGACCACAATAGCAAATGCACACGTGTGTGTGTGCACACACAAGCAGGAGTGTACAGGGGCTTTCCAGGGCCCTGGGAAAACTCCTCCCAGAGGCACTTGGCCAAACAGGAGTGATTGCCAGCCCTGGGCTTAGGCAGGGCTGTGTGCTGGCTGCCCTGGCCAGGCTTCTGCAAGTCACTGACCTAGGCTACAAGGGAAAGCCACCGCTGTGGCAGCTCTGGCGAGCACTTGCATGCAGATAGTTTCTGCTGGGTCATGTTTACCTGCATTGAGGCTGGATGAGCTCTTCCACCAGACCAAGCCCTGTCAGTCACTTCATGGGCTCAGCTTCTGTGTATGACCTGAAGCTAAAGTCTTCGCTTCCCTCTCAGACTGTGGAGCAGAGGTTGATGAGGAGGGTGTGCCTAACAGGGATGGGCAGGGAAAGGAAGAGAAGGGTGCAGATACGGGGACTGGAGTTCAGACATGTATTTGAGTACACAGGAGGAGTCCTGGGCTGTAAACACTTGCAGATTTGGCTCATAATGGAGAGTGGAGGGATGTGAAGACATCTTTCTGCGCATGGTCCAGCTCTGAGCAGGCAGCTGACCTGGGCAGCACCGCAGTCCTGCTAAATTAAAAGCCCCTGTAGGAGCTCTAAAGGCAGTGGCTGAGTTTGGGGTTGTGATGTAAACGTGGGAGGAGACGTTATGTTCTCACCCTTGCTTAATCGAGTCTTGACAAGCAAGAGTAAGAGACAATCGGAGTAAGTGCCTGACATGATTCCCTGCCTTCAGAGAGGCCAGTCACTTGCTCTTTTTTAATTGAATTGTGTTCTTTACATGGTTTCATTCTTATTTTCCATGTCCTGCACATCAGCAGCTGGTCACTGTCCTATAGTCCACACAGCCTCTTGAGAAAGGAGTTGGGAGAGGATGTAAACATCTTACAGATGTATTTCAATGGCTGTGTTCAAAGCATTACAGATAATTGGGTTTCCCATCTTACAAAGGATTTTTTGTTTTGAAGTGAGTCAACAGTTTCAGTTTAGTAAACACCAACGTATTTCTATTAATGTAGGCATTGCTGAGCAGGTGATCTACCTTCCTATCTGCTGTTTCCAACAAAAGAGGATTTTGCGTGCTCAGCTGCTCGAAGCAAGAGTGACATATAGGAAAAGGAGAGCAAAAGCAACTGACATCTTTTTGAAACTATGTCCTTTTGGTAAACACCAAGCACAAGAACTTCTGATAAAGAAATATTTTGGGGAAGTGGTAAGTGCATGTGAAAAGCGTGTGGAGTAGTACTAGAGATCAGGCTTAATAATTACAGCGTCTTCCATCAAGGAATACGTTAATTATTAACTTTAAGCTGTGGCTTCCAAGTTGTGGTCCACGTGAGCAGAAAAGTGTTTACCATCGGAAGCAACACAAACGCATCAGTTCAAAGGTGCAGTGATAAAGATATGTTGTTATTTAGGAAAAAAACTTGAAGGTTGGTCATAATCTTTTGGCCTGAAAGGGCTGGAACGCTGAAACCAAAGCGTTTCTGGGGCTACTGTAGTATTTTACTGCTTCCCATAGGTGGAGCCAAACGCACATCGTCCAGCTGCCTGTGACTCACCAGCAATGAACGCAGCTTCCCCCAAGTCAGAGCACCGTAGCAGGAGAGGTTGTCGTATGTCCCCAAGCCCCATTTTCTGCCCATTCCTCAAGGCTGGCTGCCAATCCTGTTTCACTGTCTCCCAGAACTGTTCCCACAGCGCTGTGGCAATAGGCAATGACACAGAACGCTCTAATCCAACACAGACCTTCCCATATTAGCTTGATGGGTAATGTTTTTCAGATATTAAAAATATTACCTTCGTAACTACGTTTTGTATCACAGCTTTGGCTATTGGTCTATCCTGCTGTGTATTGAGTGGATAAGGCATTAGGAAACGTGCTTTGGAGGCTTCCTCCTTCCACTGCTGCACTGTGATCTTGGGCAATATCCTGATCTATCAGGTCGTGTGACTCTGGCCTTCCACTGCCAAAACCTTGGGATCTACAGATGCAATGCAATGACTTGTAATAGAAAGCAGGAGCTTTGCAGAACAGAGAGGAGGACTCTACAGTCTCTGCCACCAGTGAAGATAGCTAATTCTTTTCTTTTTTTTCTTTTTTTTGTAATAGCTAAATTACAGCTATTTCATTGAAAAACTACATACAGAAAACAGACACAACTATCAGCCAAACAGGCCTAAGAGCAGTACAGGGTAAGGAGTGAGAGTTTTCTGCCTTTTGAAGCAGGAAATCATAACTACCCTCCTGACAGCAAATCGAAGTTCTTTGCTCACTTCAAGAATCAAGGAAGGTATCTCCACATCTGTATTCAGAACAGTGCAAAGATGCTCACGTCCCAGTAAGGGGAAAGAGTAAATATTTCAACACTGATTTAGCTTACCTGGCAACAGATTTATTTCCACTGAAAGTGGACTTGAAAGTATTGTGGAAACATTGGAGGCAACTTACTGTATAGACAGCATGCCCTTTTGCCAGCCTTTTATTTTTAAGCAAGACCACAAAGCAGATGATTTTCTTGAAAGACCATTAACCCTTAAAGGGTGAGTCTTGTTATCCTGCTATCCAGTGTTCAGCCCAAATCGTGAAGGATGAATTGGAACACAGAGACTGTGGGTCAGTAATACCCTAGTGATACAAATTATGTGACTACCTGGAGAAGAGTTTTGTGTCCAATTTTATATCCCTCAGGTTCTATGTCCATGGTTGCATTTGCAGCAGTCACTGAACTGTCTTTCACAGAGGCACATGAAGTGCAGCAAGAACTTGTGGGAACCAAACAGATAAGGAAGCTGGGAAGGGTTTATTGATGCCAGATCAGTTTTTCAGATGGAGCCTCCTCTTCAAGCAGCTTGCTGTGAAGAAAGGAGAGGTGCTGGAACCCTCTCTAGTATAGCACACTCTCATCAGGACTGTATTATTTTGCAGCTGCCATTCTGACTCCAAAATCTGTTCTTAAAGGAGTTACGTTCTCCAACCTTCTTTCAGTGCTAGCAAAGGTACAGCTGGAGGATTTGGAAATAAGAGATTTGATCCACACGCAACCCCGGGGCTCCCCAGAGATGTGAGTAATCAGCATGGGGAGAGGAAGTGTGTGACACTCACATCTTTATTTTGTTTAGTTATTCCCCACAGAGAAAATGAGTACAAGAGGATCTTTGGATTTCTGTTTGCAAAGACTAAGTCTGATTTCAGCCACGATGTCATCCCAAAAGAACTAACTCATCTAGCAGGGCTGCAGCTCCAAGGAACACATGCAAAGGCTGGGAAAGTTCATCGCTTTTCAGAGCTCGGGGGAGTTGCACCATGGGGTCCCACTCTCTGGAAGAGGCGCTAGACACAGAACGCACTGTCCAAGAGCATCCGAGAGGCTCAGTAAAAACTGGTCACTACCATGACCCTGCAAGACTTCGAAGCAAACAGACTGCACAAACAGAAATTAGTAGAGGAAAATAATCACCATCTACTGGGAAAGTGTTTCTTCAGCATTTTGATCTTGCCAATCACTTTCATGTAGTTTAGCTGCATTAAATAGTCCCTGGAGCAGGAATTTGGTAGTGCTCAGATGAGAATGGTCCACAGGGAAATTGTGTGGCACACTGGAAGAACCCGCTGATATTCACCAACCTGACTGCAGGCTCCTTTTCTTCCTCAGTTTACCTTTATCTGTTTACCTCAAACCAACTACCATGCCTAGTGTTTCCAAAACTCTCCCTAGTCTGGGTAAGGCTTGGTAGCACAATATTCAGCCTTCCAGCATTAATAACAACTTACAATTGTGACAATAAACATTTTAAAATGTGAATTAAAACATATATTAAAAGCAGTGGAGGGGAAAGCTCTGGAGGGAAATTAGAGTATTCTGATTTATGTCAGAGAAAATAGGGATCAAATAAGTGCATAATGCTGTCTGGGAAACAAAGCAGGAGCCTCTCTCAGATGGGCCTGATGTTCTTACAAAATAACAGATCCAGGAATGAGAGTTCCAGAATGAAAAAGACGCGAACAAAGAAAGTAGGAATGAAATCCATGTGGAGCTGCTTTCCACTTCCCCGTGCCCCTGCTGCAGCACAACACTGAAACTGAGCAGACAAATTTGCTCCCAGAGAAAAGATATCATTGTGTGGCAGAGTTGCCCAGCAGACACTCAAGACTTCCAGTTGTTGGCAATGTAGAAAGAGTGACAGGCTCCTGGCCAGGTCTGTTCTGATGGAGCCCACGTAAACCAGAGAAGTGCCTGTGGGTGGTTGGTTAGCACTGGGGACCACTCAGCATCTTGAATGCTGACGCTCTGCAACTCCTCCTGTTCACAGGGAGCCATTTGTCAGAGTCACAGTTAAATGTCTGGTTAAAGGGCCTGATGATGAAGTGCTCGCTGCAGAGCTGATTTCTCCAGAAATGTGCATGGTGCCAGTATGTAATGTCAGAAGGCAGCTTTGCCTGAAATATCTGCGAAGTCTTATTTCAAAAAAAATGGATACTGGAGAAAGAGGGTAGGTTGGGAATTGAATGTCACATATGATTAAAGGGAGGGAGACACTACTATGTGAAATACCTTGTGATTATTTAGTTCACAGGGAGACATTCAGAAAAGGGAGCATAAAAGTAAAGCAGAAAGTACTGAAAACTATGAAGGTGCTTTTTTGAGTGCTGCTTCCTCCTATATAGAATGAGGACTCAGTAAACCTGAAGGGCATTTTGAAACAGGTAACAGGAGATAAGTGTTTGTTCTGGAATAATGTTACGAGTATACAGGAAATGTATTTACTACAGAATAATGTTATTTGTGAGAGTTCCACAGGCCATCATTGAGAACAAAAGTCGGCTTAAGCCTTAAATAGGATTGGAGGGAGGGGGGAGAAGAGGATAATCAGAGGTTGTTACTTTTATTCTCTCTTTCATGTTTGAGGGTTAAAATCCCACTAGCTTCAGGGCGTAGAGCAACCTCAGAAAGCTCATGACTAGAAATAACTTCTTGTGTGGCCAAATTATTCTGTTCTTCTCTTGAACTATTCTGGGAGTAATCTTCTACTGGTTTCTGTCATAGATAGGATAGCAGCCTGCAGGGGTATTTTTTTCAGTATGCTTGTTACTTCTGGGGTGTGTTAGTAAAGGTATGAGCCAGAATTTCAAAGACTGCTTCCAGGCCACTTTCATTGGCAGAAAAACAGTGCAACAAATGTAGATAGATGGATACTGACTGACACCTTTTTTCTACCACTCAATTCTATTCCAAACCTACAGAAAGGGAACAAAAAACCCAAACAAAAACCCACGACCGAAAAAACCCCACAAACAACAAAACCAAAAGACCCCTGTATTTTGTGACTGTGTCTTTTTTCACAGCAACTCAGTCTTCAGAACATCTCTTAGGTTAATATTGTCCAACCTTGTATCTTGAGCATTATCTATCTTCTAGATATTGTCTGCATCTCTATTGCCATTTCTGCTGTAATGAAGAAATCCAACTTTCTCTGGTGCCACCATGTTCCAGATGTCTTCAATCTTGCCGCAACAGTTCATCTTTGGGATCTCTCAGTATAAGAGCAGAGGGGTCTGGCATGTTGGCAGACTCTGTGTTCACTTTCCCTGCTATGGATGTCAGTAGTTCTCCAGAACTGGCTGCTCCCTGTAGTGAGCTTGACTTCTCACATGGTGCTGCCAGCATGCAGATGCTCTAAAAGATTGTTTTCTGCCCCAGCTGTCCAGCAAGGTGCTCAGCTGAGGGTGAAGTGAGCAACACAAATTGCAATTGCTGTATGTCTGGTCTTCTCTATCTGTTGTTGGGCATGGCATCATTTGCAGTTATAGAAACAGGCAGGCTCTGGTCCTCATCTGTTCTTGCATCTGAAATGTGTGCATCATTCTGGGCTGTGCACCAAGCTGGCTCGTCCCCCCATGTACTTGTTGGATCGCAAGAGCTGCCACTGGATCTCTCTGTCAGGTCAGTGGCACAGGACCAGCAGGTACTGACGGCGCTTTTACTGGCAAGCCAAAGATGAAAAGTATTTGATCTAAAGGGAATATCAACTATTGTGTATAGGTGCCTGGAGTCAAGAAGGACTTCAAAAGGGTGTTTGATTTTTCCTTGGTGAATCCATGCTTTAAAATGTTTAAACAAATCAGATGTATAATTTGATCAGATGACAAATATATATATAAAATAATAATAATAATAATTCATGGAACTTTGGAGGATATCAATAATCAAGGAAGGAGGAGTGGCTGCAGTGATACTAGTGTGATAACCAAGAAGACTCAAGTGAATTTGAGAAAAGGAAAATTTTGGCTTGGTACAAGGAACAAAAATATAAACTAAATAAAGTGTCCTAAAATAAGTAACTGTACAAAGCCTAAGAAACCAAACAAAACTTTTCCTCCAAGTAGTTATTTCGAAAGAGGAAAAGTACCAGATACTACATTGAGTCCTCTAGAAGTTTCACTCTTGTTATAGGTTCTTAATGGGAGCTACTCAATAAATGGTGGTGATGGTAGCTGCCTAAAATGGCAAGAGCCAACAATAATCTCTGCTTGATTTGAATAACCCCTGAAAGGGAGAGGCTGAAACCCCTCAGAAGCAGTAAATTAAAATTGAACAGAAACCTGGCACACGTAGTAAATGACGCATATCATCAATGGCACAATCTCCTGTTGGGCATTGCACATAAAGGACAGACACATCATAATTTTCCATGTCTAAAATAAAAAGCCTATAAAAAGTACTTCTTCCAGTTATGGAGACAAATAAATAGTCCAAGAGTGATTTGTCTTCTTATTACAGAGTTGACCCTCTTTTTCTCTTTTTTTTTGGTTTCCTCCTTTCGCTGGTGAGCTTTAAGCGCAGGGGAAAAAAAAAAGAGGTCTCTGATCTGGATAAGAGTCTGTCACAGATGGGGGGTTTGAAACTGAGAAAATATCACTGCTTTTCCCATTGACAGTGCTCTCTCTTCACTAGAGCGTCCCTGAAGTTTAGAAGATATGATAAAGCATGTTCAGTCGAAGTGGAAGAAGTGTAAAAACTTCAGACAAGAACAGAAACAGCCTTTAAATTCGCGCATTGTGTTAGAACATTGTAGCAGTAGCTAAAACAAATGTTTGAAAGTGTGGAAATACAAAGTCAGGTTAACGGTCAAAACCAGAGATCAAAGTTGAGCTTCTCAGGTGGGTTTTTAGAAATATCTGTAAACTGATGGCTGCGCCTTGGCAGACAAGTGTGCAAAGCAAGGCTGGTCACTGGATCAGCGGGACAGATTTGCGAAGGAGAGCATTGTCTGCAGCCTNGCTCTCTCAGGATGTTTTCATTCACGTGTGTTTGCAGATGTAACTGTCTGCCAAGTGATGTGCCTCTTTTTCATCTGGGAAAATCCTCAGCATGTTTTACAACATGGACTTAGGAGGCCCAGGAGCTACCAGCACACGCAAGTGACTGCAATCTTTCTTCGGACAAAGGCCGCAGGCCCAGTACTTGCCATCCCAATCGAGATAGCAGAAATTGGTGCTCAAAGCAATGCCTGGGTGTTGGTTGCAGGAGAGGCTTCCTGCCTGGCCCCAGGCCAGAGCCCGCAGGCCTCAGCAGTGGAGAGACGTGCCGTTCCTGCAGTGCTCTGTTCTTCCTCTGCTTGACACAGCAGCCCCCGGGCTGACAGCGCTGCCGATATTCCAGAGAAGGCTCTGGACTGCTTCAGCCGACGCAGGGTAGGGAGATGAACTACAGTGCCCTGTCAACTGGCAAAGCACACAGAGACAAGACTAAATCCTCCCTCTTGTTTTGCCTCTGAGTCCTGCACCATCCTCTCCCTTGCAAGCCACATCCTTCCCACTTTTGGGATTCTGGTTATTATCCTCTGCTCTCCAAATTTCTGCCACTGACTTTTCCCCCCCCATCTCCTTATTTTTGTTTTAATCCCTCTATCCCCTCTGCTAACACACACCCAGCTCCTACACTTGATCACAAATACTGGCACCCGTAAACGTGCCAGGGACAGCATCTCTCAACATCATCATCATTAGTAGTAGTAGTATTAGTACTAGTATAACACCATGTAATAATTGCAAATATATATACAAGAGGTAAAATAATGCCAATAACATAACATAACAGTATCCTGCAGCTGGGAGGACCAATTCCCAGTAAAGATCTGTTCCACCCAAGGATGGCACATGCTTTGGAGACCTTGCCTTCCTGTGGTGCGTGAGATGTAGGAACCAAGACAGTGGTGCTCTGAATTTTTCTTTGACGGTTTATAATCTCAACAGACATAGAGCAGGGGGCAGTAGACAGACTAGGCTCACATCTGAAGTCCCTGCTTCAGGGTGGGGCTGTGTTAGAAAATCTCATTGAAAGAGGATGTGGTTTTCTTTTTACATTAGCAAAGTTTGTTTCCCTCAGTCGGATTTGAAGAAATGTCTGAGCTGTTTTCGCTGAAATTTTCCTGAGATAACACAGGCCACAGGCAGACATCCAGCACAGAAGTTTTCTGCATACACCACTGGTCAATGTTATCAGCAACTTTAAACAAGACTTGATAAGAGGAAGGGTCAGGTAAACTCATCTATGTGGCAGTCCTCCCTGTGCTCCTCATGATGAGATCTAGCCTTCTTCATCTTGCCAAGCCAGCAGTTTTATAGCTAGGTGAGATTCTGGAGGAGACAGATGTACTTTCAGAAAGCTGTAATATTTAGCTATACTTTTTGTTTGTGGCAGTCACAGCAATGTAAAAGTACAGAGGATGGCTTGTGGAGTGGAGGAAGAACACCTATGTCCTCTCTGAGCACCCACCCCTCTTATCGCTACTGGTGATGGATCTGTAACACCAGTGAATCAACGATGGAATTTGTGCTTGTCCCTGAAAATGTGATCGTGGAAGTAGCTGGACAAAGCCTAGGTCAGAATCAGCATGAACAAACGTGGCCATGTGTGTTTTCTTGCTGTTGGGACATCCATATTCTGAGAAAATCGGGCACTGTCTAGAATAGGCAAAATGTTCTTATGTTTGCCAGCTCAAGAGCTGTTTCTTTAACAATATCAAGAGGGAAAATACAGATATCACTGAGGCCAGGCTGTCTCAGTCCATGCTTATTTGTGTTTTGGACTTGCTGTGAGTGGGGCTCCATTACCCAGCAGCATGAGGTACAGCACCTCACTCTGCAGGAGGACGTCCCCAGCAGCAGAGCTGCCCAAGGGGATGGATGTTGGGGAAGGACTTGGCAGCAAGGGTCCTTAGGGGAAAAAGATCTAGCTCTGTGGCTCTATGTCTATAGCCTGTGCAGCAGATCTCTGGATAGAGGTCTGAAACCATCATCTCCTGATTCAAGGTCCTCACTAGCAATGCGACAGCTTGTGAAGGCATTGCCTCCCCACTACATCTCCAACAATTCCTTTCTTCAGCTGCATCTCAACACATTGCCACCTCTGCAGCACTAGCATGTTGGCTTATAGAGCCAAGTGTTGAACCTTGTCAAGGAACTGATCCAGACTAAGAAACCTGATTTCATAGGAGAAGAAGAGGGCTAGATCCCTTTAAACAGGTGTTGCCACAAAAAGCCCTTCAAAAAATGCAGTCTTCAGGGTTCAGATGACCAGCCATAGGCGTGACCAGTCCTGCCTGGATGTGTGAGCACGGAGTCCCTCTGGTCCTGCCTGCCTTGCTCCAGCAGAGCAGGGGGGCACGAGGCACTGTAGGGTGTGTGGCCATACTGGCACTTCCAGACATTCTGAAGCCTGCTCAGGGCTGGAAACCTCAGACAAATGCCTCTAGGCCACCCACATGACTGTCTGAGGTGGAAAAGCCAAAGAAAACCCATCTGCATGGTTGCCCTGCTCTGTTCCACCAACCAGCTCTGTTCCTGTGTTCAGAGATAATCTTCACATGGAAAAAAAAAGGAGGGGAGTTGGGGGGAGAGCCATTCTGCCCACTCTTTTCACTTCTCGATAATAAATGAAAGTGGCTGGGAGAGTGCCTTTCCTCAACTTCAATTTTTTCCTGCATGTCAGAAATTCAAGCTTCTGGTGATAAAGAAGGAGTAGTTGTATGAGCCAGCAGCTGCAGCAACATTCAGAGGAAATCTGAGTGAGGGAAAATGAGTTCATCAAGACCCCCTGGAGCTCTGCGTGCCACTGAGGGAGTGGATGAGCAATGAGCAGTGAGAAGCGGTGAAAGGTAAAGTTTTCAAGAGCAATAGGGAAACAGGCATTTCACAGAATTTCACTGATAAATTCACTTTGCAAATACAAAAAATCCTAGAAATGGATGGCACCCACAGTGTTACGCCCTAGTAAAACCTCTCCCTCAAATCACAATCATGGATCTCAAATCACAATCATGGACCTCAATTCCACTTACAGTTCAGCATCCTCTTACATGGCTTTTGGGCTTACCACCACCATCACAGCTGATGTCTACCCCTGCTTCAGAGCCTTCTGAGACCTGAGTCCTCAGCTGATGAAATAGGTTATTGCATATGGGTGACTTTTTGAAGTTCACCACATGCTTCAAAAACAGCCCTGGAAGAGCTGCCCAAAGGTGACCATGTGCTGAATCCCAGGCAGATACTGCAGCTAAATAGCCAGTGATAGTCAGAGCTCAGTTAATAAGCACAGGGCATAGCAGAAGCATGACTGTGCACTTTCATGGTGAAACAGAACAGTAAATTGAGCCTTAAGCACAACATGTCTCTCTTATGCTTGACACTCATTCTGACAGCTCCTGGTGATGCAGGCCTTTTATCTGCATCCTCTCCCGCAGCCATGACTCAGCCGGCCCTTGTCTACATGCCTTGTTTGAACAGGAACCTCTCCCAGAGTCCCTAACGAAGTTCAGTCTCTGCGGCCCCAGCCATTTCTGACTTCTGTAGGCATGACTGCATCAAGAAAAACCTAGGAAGAGCTGGTTCCAGTCACTTGTTTGGGAAGAGGAGAAGCACTGCTTCAGACCTAAGCTCACTTGTGGCCAGGAAAACACCTCAGACTGTGGTTGTCTGTCCTGCATGTCCTGTGTCCACCATCCTTGCGTTTGAGGATCTACATGTTTTATTAGATAAGCACCACTCAAGGAATTGCATTTGCTAGTCTGTTTCTTTTTGGATGGTGGCAGAAGAAAATGAAGCTGCAAAGGCTTGACAGTGCTGCTCTCCATTACTCTGCAGGTAGGAATTTTGGTTGGTGATGAAAAGATTAGCATTTCCTTCATAAACTGCCTTTCCACTGGGCATTACGGTGCCTCAGCCTCTCCCTCAATGGTAGGAGAGCTCTGCCATTGAGAAAAGCCACTCCGCTGACCACCTTTGTGCTACCCATGGCAATATTGTCTGATCCCATGGAGAACCAGTCTGAGTAGGTAGAATGTAGAAAACTATAAAACAACATTAAGCAGAGCTTTAATTAAACAAATGGAAAAGGTTTTTTGTGGTTGTTTTGGGG
>WEIS01091550.1:0-24846 GCA_013389965.1 Todus mexicanus
GGTGGTGGTGATGGTGGTGGTGGATGAGGTGGTGGATGGAGGTGATGCGCTTTTTGCCTCGGTGGCTTTGCCCGTTTGTGGTGCTGTTTGGGTTAACTTTTTTCCGGCGCTTACTCTGCCAGTTATTGTACAGGCGTATTGTCCGCCGTTTCACCTTCCTGAAGATGTGGCAGATGTATTTGAGCAGCTCCTCGTAGCAGCTCCCTGGCTCCGAGAAGCTGGCAATTGTGCTATCGTTGGAGAGATAACGGGCCCGCTGCTCCTGCATCAGCTGGTTCTCCCGCTGCTTTGTTTCAGAAAACTGTGTTGCTATCACAACCAGGCACAAGTTAATCATGAAGAAGGAACCAACCTGGAGAAAACACAGAGAAAAGAATTAGCAGGGACTTTGCAAAGCAAGACACACTCTTCACCACCACATGCTGTCTGGACTCGAAGCGTGGTTCTTAGAAGTTCCAAGATTCCCAAACATGCCAGATCCCAGAGGCTGCTCACCAAGTGTTACGTCAACATGTGCCTGAGCTGCTAGATTTGCTCCTAAGTCACGTTCAATTACCTCGGGAATGGCAAAGCAAGCTGTTAATGGCCTTCACCACATTCCTCCCCTCAACAGTGATGATGTATGCTACTAACACAGGGCGTATGAAACACAACACAACCAGTTATCACCACAAAACGGGTCACTAGTTTTGTGATCTGTTTTCCAGTCAACCTGCAAGGAAAGACGGTCTGAAGTCTGATACATGCTGTACTGAGACTGCCTCATCTCTTCCTCTACTACTTCACCCCTTAGCATAGAGCATCCTCATTTTGAGGAGGACAGTCAGTGTCCATGCATTTGTGGCCTTGTACTCTTGCATCTCTCTGTCACGGAGAAAAGCATCTCCAGGAGGTTTAGTGCTCCTAGGAAGGTCTGAATTAATGTCTGGTTGATGTGTTCTTGGGTGATACCAAGTTTTCAAAATGAAGTCCCAAGGATGTGAATGTGAAATGACCTAAGGCTACATCCTTCCCTCAGCTGCTGAGTCCACAAACTGGTTTTTCACCACTTGGGTTCACAAATTAGTCAAAGGAAAATGTCAAATATTCCCATGAGCGAATCCGTGCTCTTAGGCGTGAAAGAGCCCGACGTCAAGAAAGTGCTACAATCTACATGGCCAAACCTCTGTGCTCTGCTCAGTACCAAACGTATGGATTTAATCTGGACCATTGTCTGGTGAATCCTCAGGGGGAGCTGCTGGGAGATGGTTTGCAGTGCTGTTCTCTAGTTTGCAATATCAGACTGGATACTGTTTGAGAAGCAGCAAGGGTGCCATTCCCAGCTCCACATGACTTAGAGATTAGTCACCTTCTGGTTTTCTGTAAAGATCCATATGTAGAGGAGGGCTCAGAAGAACGGAGTGTAAATCTCTGCTATGCATGGCTCATTGCTAAAGGCTCAAAAATCACCGGCTTCAGAATCCTCCCTCTTACTGGGAAACTCTCACACTGCTCTGATCCATGCCTTTTCCACTGCTGGTGGCAGCTGTGGTGGTTTGACTTCCCAAGGCCTTCAAAACCACATTGATGAGGATGGCGTTATATAGAAAGAATATCCAACCACAAAAGCACTTCAAAGTGCCTCTGTTCCGTGTCCAGCCTGACATCTACATGGTACTTTTCCTTTCGCTCTCTTCTTGACATAAATGATTCACTTTTCCACAGAGGTAGACCCCTGGAGAAGGTTGTGCCCGTTGTAAAAAAAACCCAGAACCTCACTAACATGGAACGGCAGTTTCTGAAGGCCACCTCCAGGGAGGATAGCTTTGTTTTTAGGAATGACAGCACCGTAAGACCTCAGGAAAGTTATTACTGCTATTTAAAGGGCTCAGCTGAAGTTCAACAGTTTGAGGGCCCATCGTTGAAATGAGCTGTCCTCTGGCACATTGAGGCAGCTAAAGAAAGAAAAGCTCCAGCCTTTCTGTTTTTTGTTCTGATTAGCAGTTGCTTGGCCGAGGTACAGTAGTTAGGACACATCAAGGTGACAAGACCAAGACTGGGAGAGTACGAGGGAGGGAAGACCATATGGCTTGACAAGCTGTGACTATGCATCACATGTGACACTAAAAAGGGCTGGTGTAGCAAATAATCCGTCCCCGTGGCACTAATGACAACCTGCATGATAACACTTTATGGCAGGAGGAAGGTCTCCCACTCTGAATCCTAAATGGTTCTTCTCTGCAAAAAGCCCAGGGAACAACTTTACCCCAACAAGGATGAGGAACGGGAGCATCTCGCAGTTCATACTTACTATTATAAGCAATATAAAATATATAAAATTGTAAAAAGAGTGTGCATCCATCACATAATACATGATGTCAACCCATCCTTCCAGGGTTATAACCTACAGGAAGACAAGAGAAAGAAAGTGTTAGAGAACAAAAGTCAACCAAGAAGTTAGCAAACATCAATCTTCTGATAGCGCCTGGTACCCATCACTCCACAGCATCTCGCAGCATCCAGCCAGACCTGCTGCACTTCTTTTCCCAGTTGGCTTAGGATAGCAGCAATGAGGGACCAAAGGCCTGGCCTGAGGTTTCTACGGGCATCTGGTACGATTAAAATGATAAAATATTACAATAAACCCTCTGAAACACTGGTTCTCAGCCAGTGCAGGGAAATTCCAAGGAGGGCTCATGAACAAAGCAAAAGCTTCTCTGTGCAGAGATCCAGGCTTTCACCGTAGGCTCCTGGTTTTGTAACTCTAGCCATAAAATTCCTCAGTTTTTAAGTCAGCTTTGTTTCTCTAAACCCAATTTCTTCGTGATTCCGACTGGCTCACCGTTACAACTGCATCACCGACACCGATAGCATAGCAGGAAAGCATCGGAATGGAAGAGAGTTACTTTAATTAAATGTAGAATTGATCTCATACTCATTTTCTCAGGCTTCCTTCCACTAGAGGAGAAGCTGAGGATTTAATTAACACCACACAGGCTGTGTGCAGAGCAAAGCAAATTCTGCCACGCAGTTTACACTTTTTATTTCGATAAAACATACCAAACTTCTAGTGCGGACTTGCTACTAGTCCTGGAGCTGAAATCCCAGCACAATTTCCATCAAAATCAGAGTTCCTGTCTGAATTTACTTGCACTGTCATACCCTATTTGCTACCCTACTCTGAGCCTTGGTGGTCTCAGTATAAATCCAGATCTCCAATTTCAGCGGCATCATTCCCGATTTACATTGTGTTTTCAGTGAAGGAACTCTGAATCAGCTTCCTGTGACCAGGTAAAGGATGGAGCCTCATTGTGTAGAGGACTTTCCATACGGCGTGAACAGAAAAGCTGATCCATGAAGCACTTGAGGCAGTGAACAAAACCGTGTTTGTCACACCTGCAGCATCAGGGCAAAACACTTGCAGGGAATTCAGACACGAATCCTTGCCACTTATCTGCTGATTTTTTACTCAAGAAGCTGGAAGCAGCTCCCACATCTTTGGTATATGACCACATCTGCACGGAGAGCATTGCTGCACACACACCCATCGGTACTCACAGTTCCCCTGCGAGCGGCTGAGCACTTTGCATCAGCTCCTGGGTGCTGGAAGAGAAACACAACCTACGCTCGATCCCTCTCACCCTGAAGTTCAAACGCGGTGATGTCTTAGCAGCGAGTTTTCAAACGCGCTTCCCATGTTGAAGCACTTAACACCCACCAAAAAGCAGAGTGAGAAGCCGCCAGCGAATACAGCTCCACGCTAAAACCCACGAGCGTCATCTGCCAAGGAGCAGGTAGAATTGTCTCTGCAGCTGCTTTCCTCTGCCAGCGTTGCTAAAGGCTTTGAGCAGTCAGGTCTGGTGATGTGCTGGCTGTGCTTACACAAACCTCCCCCACCTCTCTCCTGTTCCTCATTTCATGCTTTCGATCTTCTTCCCATATCAGATGCTCACTGCTGGTTAATGAGGCACAGGTATCAGACAGCAAAGCTTTGCTTCCAGCCACATGGATTTAATAAAACCAACAAGAATGCTTTTGGTCAACCATGAACCCCGGAGATCAAGCTTTCAGCAACAGACACGTGTTTTTGTGTGGATGCAAGTGCTGCTGCTGACCCTGGAGCCTGAGAAGGGGTTAAGCTGCCTGGGTAGACCCAGGCAGTAATTAGGCTGCTCATTGCTGTGAAACGGACAAGCAGTTAAATTCAACCTGCCCTTTTCTGCCTTTCCTTTTAACATGATTGAAATGTTTATGGAGAGCAAAGTTCTTCTGGGGCACGTCCCTCGCCTGTGTGGGCTGTGCACAGCAGCTGATCATTGCTGGCACCTGATGCCTGTGGAGGTTCACGGGGAAACTAGAGGGATCAAGTTGAAAGGCGACACAAAGCTAAACCAAACCACTGCCACCTACCTAAGAAATTGAATCATAGAATTGGTTTGGTTAGAAGAGACCTTTAAGGTCATCGAGTCCAACCGTTAACCCAGCACTGCCAGGGCACCACTACCCTGTGTCCCTCAGCACCACATCTCCCCCTTGGGGATGAAAAACGAGCCCAGGGACTCCAAACACATTGGATACGCCTCTTTGCCGAATTCACATTTGGCTGCCAATCCTCAAATCCAATGTATTAAAACGATTAAACACGGAGCCTTCTCTAAAACAGGAGTTACGTGGGGGTTGCTATGGGGCTCTGCCAGCTCCCCACCTGGGAAACAGCTGCTGAGACACGGGTGAGGGCCAACCACCAGCTCGAGAGGTATTTTTCTTGTACACTAGACAGTGTTTTCAGCAAGAATCAATCAACACGCTGCATTTCTCCTCTGGAGGGCTGAAAATGATCATCCGGCTCTCCGAATATTGAAGATGTAATTAGAATTTGCATTATTTACTACTCGCTTGTAAAGCAAAGGGGATACAGGAGGGATAAACAGACCGCTGGGCTTTTGTGCTCCTGTTTGACATCTTTGTGGATTCATTCTTGGACTCATCGCCCAGTACAAATGCAGCAGTACCTAGGGGAAGGATTCCTGAGCTGCCGAGGATTAGAGTACTCACAATCCCGTACAAGAGCGTGCTTACAGACATCTGTCTTCTTTTTTTTTTTTTTTTTTTTTTTAAATCAAATAGCTCTAGAAAAATGCAGGATAACGCACGCATGTAGCCACCTGCCTGGACTGAAACAGCACCTGGAATGGTTACAGCCCGATTCTTCCCATGCTATGGACTTCTTGCCTGTCGTCTTTTAAAGTGCTCCAAATGACTTTACGAGGACGTTTTTACCCACTCCACCATCCCATTGCATATCTCCAGCAAGGTCCTGGCGCGAACAGGATCCAGGTCTTTTGAATTTGCCAATAGCTGCTCTATACACCACAAACTAAACTCTTCAACTAGTTTTGGAACCGAGTCAAAGGCATCTGTGCTGGGACAGGGTTCACTGCTGCAACGTGCAGTTTGATCCCACCCGCTTCTTCTCAGACTGGATGAACTCAGAGGCAAAGTAGCCACACTTTGCTGTCCTCCCAAGCACACAGATGTATTTTTCCAGCATTGCTTTGTTGGCTGCTCCTCCCTTGGGGCACCCTCGATGCAGTATCACCTACTTCACTAAGCAGAAACGACTCCCTCCTCTCTTTGCTTTCCAATCTGATTAATCCAGTTGACTGCAGCTCCAGCATCTGCCCCTCTAAGGCCTTTCTAGATGTTTTTCAAGGATCTGGAGTACCTTTCTTGTGCTTTCCAATCGCAGCAATCCATTCCCAGTAATTAAATTCTGTTCAAGCCATAGCTGTTCACAGACAGACATATTAAACAGCACCTTTAAATGTACCAGTTCAAAGCTTCCAATACATACAACATACAATTATTTATCAACAGGGATAAGAGGGCAAGAAACAGGTTTCTTAATTCTGCTCGGATGAAGAAGACAGGCAAGGTACGTGGTGCACTAGAATTGGCAGCTGCAGGGAAAGAGCTGAAAGATTCAATTAAGATGATTGGCAGAGTTGTTCCGGAGGGTGCTGCTGACGGGAATCACAAGCTCCATACCCAAGGGAAAGGCGATGCTGCCCCTTAGCATGGGGAAATGATTTCTGCCTTTGAAGGATGCAGACGCTAAGCAAAGAGCAGAGCTGTCCTCTCACCCATCAGAGATCCCAGACAATGCTCACTCTGATTCTCTTCACCTGTTCAGTTCTTAACCTCTCACACAGCACGGGATAAATCATTTGTCTCCCATTAGCACCTATGAGGTTGAGTATTAAAGCTCTGAGTCTTGTCTCTCATTCTCACTCCCATCACTGTAAGAATTTAATGGAAAGCTCACTCAGGTGAAGGCAAAGACAGATTTTGACTTCACTGATCTTTGCCTCAGACACGATTCATGCAGTCCCCAGCCAGGCACTTCCTGATCTCCATCCCCATAGGAGCAGAATGAACATGGACAAACAGATTTACGTATTTTTTTTTAATGTATTCTCTTATTCTGATCCTTCTGGTTTGCGCATGCCACAATAATTCCATTAGTTGTAAGAGAGATGCGCATTTGATTTACAGGAGCATAATTGGGGACAGAATCGGGTCTTCCAGTCAAGTTAATTGGAATCAATCTAAAACTCCAGAGTGAAAATCACAGGGGAGATATAGATTAAAGATGCTGGCAATGGCCTCAGACCTCCTCACTGTTCCCAGGGAGACAGGAGGTTTACATTGTTTTTCCTGAGGTCACTGCAAAGGTCTCCGAAGAACAGTTTCTTTTATTATGTCAAGCAGTTTTCATCATAAAAATCCTTGTCTTCGAGCTCTGCCAAAATTTTTGCAAGTTCTTGGCTCTGATCCCCAGAGCAGGTTATTTTTTGCTTTAGCGTCAGTTAAGCAAAAGAAAAAAAGAGGGGGGAAAAAAAAAAAGAATAATCGGGGGGAAAAAACCCCACCCCAAACTCAAACTCCAACCTGAACTACTTTAATTAGCAAAATCAAACATGAAATTGCTTTCTGTGTATTAGAAAGCACTAACGGCTAGCGCCAGATGGACCGCTGGAGACAGAAATCAACCCTGAGGTGCCACAAATCAGGGGAGGAAAGTTCAGAAAATTACTGTGTGAAGTGAAGCTGAGACGACTGTAAGAACCGAACACGCAGCGTACAGATCTCCAGCCTAGCCCTGATCTTTCTCATGGCAAGACTTCACTTCTGCGATGACTTGATTAAGCTTCATTTGCAGCGACAGCCTCCCTAAGGACGGGGAGCAGAATCAGCATCTCTCACTTGGATCCAGCCCCTGATAAATCACAGAATCACAGACTGGTTTGGGGTCGAAGGGACCTTAAAGATCATCTAGTTCCAACCCCCCTACCACTAAACCAGGTTGCTCAACCTGGATTTGAGCACAGCTCTAGCAAATGGAGATTTCCTTGGTGGTTGATGTCAGAATTGCAGGTCCTTGTTCAACTCAGTACCTGGCCAAAGCAGATGATGACATCAAGACAGAGAAACCTGAGGGTTTCCAAACCATTTGAAGTGTTCCCTTCAACTGACACCTAAAATTTGCACTCAGCCTCTTCTTCTTTGGCCTAAATTGGGTCCTTTGGGGACAAGCTGGGCACTATCTGTATCAAAATGAATCATGCCGAACCTAACAGCAACTCAGGACTGCCATCATTACTTGGCTTTATTTACTTTTGATCTCATCATTTCCCTGGCCCTGCTGCAAGGGGTTGGCTTTTTTTAGGTCTTCATTTTTATAAACCTCACCAAGACAAGATCCAACGATATCAATTGCGAGAGCTATTAATTACTACGATAGTCTCAGTAAGATTTATAAGACCTTCGGTAGTCATGTCTGAAAGCCTCTTATCTACATATTCAGCCCTCTTGGGCATACAGATTTGGCCAGCGAGCACTGACCAGTGAGAAACGGAGTACTCCTTTTCCATGTGCACAGAGCTTGGCAGCTACTCAAATCATTATTTTTGAAGTCAGCTTCACAATTTTAATTATTTCCTCATGACATATGCTGGTAAGTAACCTCTGTGGTCAGAAAAACAGGTTTCACTCTGTTGAGTAATGTCCTTTGAACAGATGCTTTCCTGTCACTTGGAGGGGCCGCTTACTTTCCGAAGCCACTTGAGCCATTTCTTTATAAATTGGGAAGCTTGCAAAGCATGGGTGTGCTCTGGGAAGGGGCCCTGCAAAACTGAGAAGAGGAAACTGTGCAACCTTGCATGCCTTGGATTCATGACCTCTTGAATTTGTTCCACATTGATGGGTCCTTTGGTCAGTGTTACCATTTCACACCAGAACTTGAAAAGCAGAGTGAAGCCAACGTGCAATAAAGCCGGACACATCACTGGTGGCCCAAAACCTCATAGAAGTGAATCTTCGTGCTTCAAAATGGCCTAAGGTTGGACTAGATGATTCAAAGGTGTAGGATTAGGTATAAAGGTTGGACTAGATGATCCGTGAGGTCCCTTCCAACATGGTATTCTATGGTTCTTGATTGAATAATAAAACCTCAACAATGTTTGCTACAAGAAGGTTGGTTGCTGTCTCTCCCTTTCACACTAAATAACGCAAGGTCCTCACGTGACAGCATAACCACCACTGATTTCAGATAACTGCTGCTTATAACAAATCACATCTCAGTCCATATTCATGAGGTTTGATTTACCGTGATAATTATCCTCCGTCTTCATTGTTTGTGTAAAGTATCTTATGCACAGGGAACGTATTTAACTGTTTAGCTGCAGCAATAACGAGTCCATTATCACTGAGAGCGCCAATAAATCAGAGTTTTATAGCAGAGCAAGGCTGAAAGATGAGAGGCTGTGAGGAGGAGAAGGGAACTGAAGCCAGCCCAAGATCCTTGCTTACAGCTCAGTGTACCAGGGATGAATAACGACGCTTCTCCAGACACCAAGTTCTGGAACAAAGCAGCACTTTGGGGCACTGGCCCAAATGCAAAACACAGGGATTTTTGTTATTCATATCATTTCACATTCTATCAAAATCAGCATGGGCAGTAGGTTGAGGAAGGAGATTCTTCTCCTTTGCTCTGCTCTGGGGAGCCCCCCCCGCAGGGCTGGGCCCAGCTCTGGAGGCCTCAGCCCAGCAGAGACAGGGACCTGGTGGAGCGGGGCCAGAGGAGGCCCCAGCAATGCTGGGAGGGCTGGAACCCCTCTGCTGGGAGGCCAGGCTGGGAGAGCTGGGGGGGTTCAGCCTGGAGAAGAGAAGGCTCCGCGCAGACCTTCTGGGGGCCTTTCAGTACTTAAAGGGGAGTCTATAAGAAAGATGGGGACAGACTTTTTAGGATAAAGGGTCCACAGCTTCAAGCACAACTAGCTCTCCATGCAGGACTATGACACAAAACATGTTTCAGGAGTCCAAGTGTCCAAGCTTTCCCCATTCACACTAATCAGAGTGTCTGGGTCTTGTTCTCCTGGATGGATCTGCTAACTCAAGACAGTCTGGAGACGGTTGTGTGGGGACTTCAAGGTAAAGCAGCTGTACCTTTGGTCACATACAAGTCACCCATAGGCTATATACAACTCGGTGCAAGGTACAATAAAAGCAACTGATCATGGAGCAGGTTTGGGGCAATCAAGCCAAAATAAGATTTCCCTGTAAGAATTGTTGATGTTCCTCAAGACCAGTAGCTTTTTCACCACCAAACTGGACTTGCTCCAGGCACCCCTCTTTCTACTCTGAATACAGGAATCTATGACTGAGGTAGGATGAAACCCTTCCAAAACTAGAGGTTGCAGTAGGTTTCTGTGCCATGCTGGGTCTCTCCAGTATCTCCCATAGGTTCTAGCAAGCCCAGATCTGGAATCAGGATGACCTCTCTGACTTGTGCTATATGGGACAATTCCTTCTAACCTTCAAAATGAAGGAGACTTTTCAAAAGCAACTAATCCTCTTGGAAACACGCTCTGAGATGCTTTAAAGGGGCTGGATATTTTTAGATTGGGTATTCAGCACAAATGCTCTTCACACGCAGAAAATGGTACTTATTTGGCTGACCAAATGAAAAAAGCAACACCAACAAAACTCAAATTCCACTCATTTAGAATGAAATATCTCTGGCGATCCAAGCCAGATTCAAGTCTAGTGACAAAGCATCATCTCGAAGCAGTGGAAGTGAAAAATCTTAGAACCCTTTTCTTGCCAAATTCAGCGCAGATAATCATTGACGACAACACATCTCCAGTCTAAAGAAAGAATCGTTTAACAACTACAAAAAAAAAAAAAAAGTCCTTTGGGCCAAAAAATTATTTCCTCAATGAACTCTGAAAACATGGGCACCCAGTGTGACAGCTGCTTCTGAAAGACATGGCCCACAAAATGATGTGTTGCAAGCAAAATACAATTGCAGCTGGAAGCCTCAGGCTCTTTCACTTCCTTTTGCTTCAGCATCCCTTTTGGCTGCCCCCCAAAGTATTTAAGACTACTGGAAGGGGAACAAGAGAGGCTGCAGAAGTCAGGCAAGCAAGTGCACTAGTACTTAACAGTCTTGAGACACTGGGGTAACCATTTCTGAGGTGTCATTTTGCAAGGAACTTGGCTGAGGTACCCTGAGGTCCCAGCAATAAAGCAAGAGAAACAGACCCCCAAAAGATCCCTAAGAGGAAGATGTGCAAGGAGGAACCAAGAGCCATGACCCTGCCAATTCTGTCCTGCCAGAAGGTTCCAGAGCCAAGGTTTGTGCTTATTCTGAGGGAAGGCAAAGTTATCAGGTCTTGTCTCCTCAAATAAGATCTTTTCTTGACTGAGAGGATAGATGAGGAGGGACTCCTAGGTCGTTCCTGAGTTTGGCCAAAGCAGAAGCACGTTTGAGTAAGTAGAATTTTCCCTTTAATTCGAACGGAAGATAAGGTTTCTATTACTGATTTAGCTAAAAGATTTTCAGGCAAGGAGAGAAATCCTCAGGGAAGGAGTTCAAATCATGATGAACCGAGGCTGGAACATCAGGAAGTGGGCAATGGCTGTGAAACAGATAAGGGCACCAAACACATGAACCTTCACTGGAGACTTTCAGAACCTCCCTGGATGCATTCCTGTGCAACCTGCCCTAGGTGAACCTGCTCTGGGGCAAGGAGCTTGGACTAGCTGATCTCCAGAGCTCCCTTCCAACCTCCACCATTCTGTGGCTCCTCTTTCCAAACCTGGAATCTCCTCCCGAACTCTGTCCCTTCTCAGCTGGCCCATCTCCAGGCTCAGCTCGCATGGGTGCAGATCCTGACGGGAGCGGAGTCAGCACCGCAGAGACAAAAGAAGCTCCTCATCAGCACATTGCACAGGGTCAACATGAATAAACCCTTGATTGGATTGCGATAGCTCACACAAGCTCCCAGGGGCTTTTTTTGACAAGCTAGAGCATGGAAGAAGCAACTTCCCATCCAACAAAAGGGCTCTTTGGGCAGGTGGCCTGCAGCACCCAGCTGTCCCTGCCAGATGTCCCACCTGCTCGGGCAGCCTGCCACGGCCTTCAGAGTGAAGTACCTGCAGAAGGACAAATGAAAGGAGAAGTGGGTGGCATCAGTTCCCTTACTTTCCCATCCCAAACTTGTTTTCTCTCTCTCCTGAGCTGCTCACCCACACCTTTGTGGCTGTGCCACACTCCCTGCTTTTGCCCCTCAGTTCCAGAAGGAGCCAGAACTGGTGGAGAGAGTCCAGCGCAGAGCCCCAGAGATGCTGAAGGGAGTGGAACATCTCCCTGCTGGGGAAAGGCTGAGGGAGCTGGGGCTCTGGAGCTGGGAGAAAAGGTGACTGAGGGGGGACCTCAGTCATGGTTAGAAATACGGAAAGGGCGAGTGTTGGGAGGATGGAGCCAGACTCTTCTCGATGGCACCTGTGACAGGACAAGGGGTAACGGGTGTGAGCTGGAACACAGGAGGTTCCACTGGAATACGAGGAGGAACTTGTTTGCAGTGAGGGTGCCAGAGCCTGGCCCAGGCTGCCCAGGGGGGTTGTGGAGTCTCCTTCTCTGGAGACATTTAAAACCCTCCTGGATGAGTTCCTGTGCAGCTTGATCTAGGTGATCCTGCTCTGGCAATGGGGGGATTTGACTAGATGAGCTTTCAAGGTCCCTTCCAATCCCAAACATTCTGCGATTTTGTGAGACCAGGTGCAAAGAGAAGTTCTCCACTGAAGCACATGATCAAGATACCACCTTGAACTCTTGCTGCTGCTGACAGTTCCTTTAGTGCTACTCTATTTTCAGACATATTTCTTCAGAAGGTGATTCAGCTTTCTTGGGCATTCTTATCATGTTGTGTGCCTGCTGGGCTGTCTTTAGCTCTCGTGAACACAACCAGGCTTTTTGTTTCTTTCCCTGACAGCAGCAAGGGGGGTGCTGAATGTAAAACAGTCTCCTCGGAGAATTGCCGAGCTCAGGGCCTTCTGGTGATGGGCCAGAGATGTGGTATTTGTATGACTTGATTAACTTGTTAACGGAGACATCTTCTTCAGCAAAAGCTCAGAGAAGCAATGCGCACTCAGAATAACATCAGCCAGCAAGAGAATCGTGAAG
Organism: Todus mexicanus; assembly: GCA_013389965.1. Classification (NCBI taxonomy): domain Eukaryota; kingdom Metazoa; phylum Chordata; class Aves; order Coraciiformes; family Todidae; genus Todus; species Todus mexicanus. The sequence continues at coordinate 12,509 of WEIS01091550.1, forward strand.
CTGAGAGCTGCATCCAAGGACTAATTTTGATGCGGTTGTTCACTAAGGAAGCCTCACAGAAAACACAACTACTTCTGAAATACATGTGAAGAAGAGGCCATAGAAAAGGTAGCTCAGACAGCACCACGTGTGTCACAGCCCCTCTGAATTACCAGACAAATCCTCTCTCATTTTAGATGGACATTTCCTCAGTCACGTAATTTTTTTACATTTGCTGTCAAAGTTCAATCCTTCCAACTAGACCCTGGAAGGAGGCACAGAGGAACAGCTTGGTCCCTTGATCTCATCTTGGTTCTATCTAGCTGACGTTACTGCTCCTTCAGCTTGGCCTGAGTAGTTTTGCCAAAAGCATTGCCTCCTGAAGCAAGGTGCCAGTATAGGTCTTGCTTCTCAGCAAGTCAGATGTGACATCATCCAAGCAATGGTTCTGTGGTTTGCCAAGCAGGTTAAACCATCTCTTCTTCCCAAACTGTTTATCTCACCAACCCCAGTTTGTTTCAACAGGGTGTCTGCATTCAGGCCTGGCCACACACAGACTGGTGGTTAGGAAGGTCACAGTGGTTTGGTTCCTCCACAGAGACTGCCAGTAATTCAAATTAAATTGGACTTTGGCTAGGTGGGTAATTCATCATTTGCAGTGTGACAACAATACCTGTAATTACTGCTCTTATTGTTGCGGCTGAAATTCGTGTGCAATAAAGGGATCTTAATATCATGCCAAACCTCACAGTTAATTTAGGTTCCATCTCCTTTCATTTATCCTGTAATAAGCTAATTAGTTCACATAATTTGCCATTGAACATGCCTTTGTAACAAATATATACATGAATTAGCCTATTACACAACAAATGAGGGGAATCAAAACATGAATCATTCGCAGGATTACATAAGGAATCATTATCCTTTCAAACACCCATAGATGCAGCCATCATCTTTATTACTTAGAGTTTTTGATTTGCACCAGGGTGGTTTCTCCTGGCTGATGCCTCTTGACTTACTCTTCTACTTGGAAGGTCAACAATGCATTTCACCATTTGCTACACTTGGCTGCCACACGCCAGGTTACTTGCAGGGTCAGGCTCACTACCATGAAGTCAAATGTCTTTCAGCTTGGCTGCTTAAATCCAAGCCCTGGCAGCTGAAAGAGCTTGGCTGGACTGCCAGCCTCCTGCCTTGGACACTATTCACAGGGACACTTTGGAGCAGAGATCACCAGGTTTCCCTGTCAAAGTCTACCCCTGGTTTTGCTTGTTTGCAGTTTGCACAGTATCCAACCGAGCCCTTGGAAACTCTTGGGTACAACTTACAGCCACTGTGCTTGGCAGTTTCCTTCCGAATCTCACCTGTGGGGCTCATTTCACCAACCCCCCTCCAGACAGCTCTTAAAAACCACACTAGATTTTGAGATCTCTTGGAACAAACCACGAGACGTTCTATCTGGCTGAGTCCTACAATTGCCATTATGCAAACTGGAGTTTCGCCAGACCTTGAAGTTCAGTCTATCATTACTGCTCCTGCAAAGTGCCATGTATTCATTCCTCCCAAGAAGGGATCGGGACAATTGGACCGATCTCATCCAGAACTTTCTGCCCAGTCATCCAATACCGATTCAGAGGGAAGCTCCTGAGCTACTAAACCCATCAGTTCTACCTCCTGCACTACTTTGAGGCCCCATCCAACTGCTGAGCTGGTACTACTCAGCTTTCAACTATTAAACATAATGAGAGCAGAACTCAATAGCTTTGTTAAATGTTCTCCACTTCCAGCAATTGTTTTGATTTAGCATCCAACCTCTTGCAGGAATGATCTACTCTTTCCATACCTGGAGTTATATTGTTTTCAGCTTCTAAAAGTGAGTCCTCCCTTCTGAAAGGAATAGAGACATGAGAAGAGCTTTTGGCTGGAAATCCTCTTTAGCATTTGGATGGCCTAAGCAACACTAAACCCAATCATAACCCTCCTGGCAGCTGCCAAAATGATCTATGGATACAATATCCAACTTTGCCAGACACTCTGCTCCGCCCAGAGGAATCACTTGAAACCTCTGCTGTGGCTGGCATGTTCTTCCTGGGTTAAAGCCGGACATTTTCAGGCTGAGGAAATGAAATACCAACATGAAACGAAAACTCGAAGCCCACAAAAAAGGCTCTGGAAGTCAAAAGCACGTGGCACCCCTCGAGAAGCACCTGCTCATTTTCAATGCACTAGCAGAGGCACTCTGCAACGCGTTGCCCTCTGCCCTTTCTCTGGCAAGAACATTGCTGCCCCGTGGTGGGAGCCAGACGGGACCTCCTGGGCACATGCATCAAGCTGTGTCAAAGAACTATGTGAGAGCAAGAAGAAAGAGAATGCAAGTGCAGCCTGAGACCTATCTACTATTCTGGCTTTGATTTTCCCCTTTTCTTTACGCAGCACTCACTGCCAGCCAGGAATATTCCAAATTATTAGGGTAGCTCCTCTCTTGACATACTAATTCCAGGAAAGAAGTAAAGCATTTTTAAAAAGCATAGCCTAGTAGAGACTGGGGACCCATCTGAACCCTTCTGGATTTGGTTTGAAGCCTCTGACACCAGCAGCAGCGTGATTCAAGGTGTGCTGCTGTGACAGCACGAGAGCAAACGATGCTCAGAGCGAGCAATTGCCTCTTCAAAACTCCCCGATGAAAAGGAAAGTTAAGTTCATGTTGCGATATGAAACTAGAAGGAAGTTCATAAATGAAATATAGAGGTCCAAACGAGTAATTAGTCATCATTAACAGAACGGAAAGGAGAATTATTTTTTTTCCCTCTTTTAGGAATATATGTCACCTACACTTCGGGAGGATGAAATAAAACAAGGCATCTAGCCAAAAGCACGAAGAAATTTGTATTAAAAGCAGAAAGCGCAAATTACAAATGGAAAGGGGTACATGGATCATTTCAAACAGGGTAGCCCTGAGAGCCCATAGCCTCTGGGCTGTGCAGATGAGCCAGCCAATGTTCCAGAGCTACAAACACTTGGAAAATGCTTCAGTTGCTGGAGTGGTTTTGCCACCTGTAAATGCTCCCCTAGTCTGAGCTTGAAGCACTTTGGTCTCTAGTGGAGAGCTGTAGAGATGGGAATTGAGAGAGACTTAAAATCCATGCGAGTAGCACCTCTTCACAGGTATTCCAGCCAGAACACATCTCTGGCACCCTCCAGCATATCATGCTAAGCAGCATAACCCTGGGATTCTAGCATCAAGCCCAAACCATACCATCGAGCTACCTCCTGTACTTCAGAATGCTATTAAGTCTCGCGTAACGACTTCGACAACACTCTCCATCTCCTGATATTACAGCAATAAATAAAGAACCTAACTCTCAAACCCCTCTGGGATTTATCCAGGTCTGATTTGCCATCCTTTTGTCTGCCTCAAGAAGTATTTCCCCCATCTTCTAAATGCACAGAAGTGGTGACTATTGTCTCCAAACGCTCCCTCGCAACACTTGCGCGGGTTGTTATCCCATTCATTTACGCCACATGTCTTTATTGGCAGTTTCACACAGGGACAAGCAAATTCCTTTCTCCTCTGATGCATTTATCAGAAAAATCTTTCCAAGCAAAAAGATGACAAACCATAAAAGAAAGAGAAAAAACTTCAGGGGAATCCTACCTGAAAAATAGCTATCCAGGCATATCCAATATTATCAAAATTGATAGCTCCGTTGTGTGGGTTTACATCCCCTGCCATGCATACGTTGTAATACTGGTTCCAGTTTATGCAGGCGTTCCTGCTGCTGAAGTCGGGGTTGTATAAACTTGGGGTGTAGGAGTCCATGCTCAAGGTGCACTCCACCTTGTACTCCTTCCTGGTTGGGATGTTGGAGCACTTCTGCATGCCGTTCTCACGGTGCGATGAGCAGATGAACGGGTTCTCCTCCGCCTCGTCTGTCCGGTAGTACGGATGCAGGAAGGTGAAGTTGTAAGTCCTGGAGGGGGAAGAAAGAGAAGGATGAGAACAAACGACAAGCCTTGTCTCAGCAGCAGCAAAAGGTGTTGGTTTCTGACCCTGCTTTGGGTGCGTTATTTCTCCTTCTCCCTTCAGCCCCATCAGGTTGAGGATAGCCAGCCACAGTTGACCTATCAGCCCCTACCTTTGCCTACAAAGCTTTTTGCATCCTGTAAGATACCAGTGATCTTTCAGTCAAAGAGTTTCCCCAAGAAAACAGGGAAGCTGAAAGCTGAGAGGATATATTGAGAAAAATCCCAGTGCTTTGGTGCTTCCCCAAAATCTAAGGAACTTCCTCTCTCTATCTTAAGATTTTAAGGAGGGTTTTCTTAGCATTTAAGATTTTATCTCTTTTGATGCTCAGAACACGCCACAGAAAAGCGGATGGCAGAGCAGCTTTCCAATCAATTTGCCCCTCAGCACGTCTCTGATGAGTGAGCTGAACTTTCCCAAGGAGAAGACCCAGCCACAGGCCAGCTCAAATTCCTTCTGTACTTACATAAGAAAAGAGAGAGCCTGCATTAAGAGGAACCGTGTGCTTACTGCAGAGCTGATTTAATTACCCTGGATAAAGTTTATGGCTCTGTTACAGCTAAGATAAGCAAGTGCTGGAATTGCAGCATGGCAGGGATGTGCTTCCCCCCCTCCAAGTCGTGCAGAGCCTGTAACTAGTCATGCAGGATGATTATTATTAGTGAGCTCCAACACCACTCACACTGCTGAAGCCCTGCTCAAAAGTCCTAGAGGAGACTTTGTCTGCAATGCCCAGAGCTGCAGGGATCCAAGACACTATATAATCAGTTCGGAGAGTAGAGAAAAGGTGACGTACAAATGATATGACCAAGCAAGATATGCAGAGAAGATAAGAAGGTAACTCTGAGACAGGACAGCTGTATTTTTTATTTGTTTCTGAAAGAACCTAACTAAATGTGGCTCTAATGAGCGCCAGACTAGTGCTGTTCCACACCATTGCTTGAAATTGCTCCCCAAACCCCTGGAGTCAAGCAGGAGTCACTCAGCAGCTGCTGGAGGGCAGAGCTGAAGGGAAATCAGCCCTGAACGACTTTCCTGGGGAGTTTGGTTCTCCTCCATCAATGAATTACTCCAGATGGGTGTGGAGGGTTTATTCAGCTTCAGGGACAGGCGAGAGGGGCTAGTTGGAAGAACTGGGCACCCTTCGCTGGCATTTAAATGTATTTGCCAGCTGTTTCCCTCCCGTTGCACAGACAGAACTGAAGTATCACCTTTCCAGTTTCTATGCCTTAGATTCAAAAGACATGAACAACACGAAAAGTATGTTTTCCTCCAAGGCTGCCTAAAAGCCCTCCCACGAGTTGGTTGCACTTGGAGGAAATTTCCATATAAAACAAGCCGAGGAGAAGGCTGAGCACGGCGCTAGCGCCGTGTTTGCCAGGAGATCAGATACTACAATCAGCAGAGCTTGTCATGCAGAGGGGGGGGGGTTGCGGAGGATTAAAACACACCGAGGCGCAAGGATGCGTCTGGGAGTGCTACAGACGCTGGTAAAGACAGCTGGGGAACTTGAGAGAAGAAAGAGGGAGGAGGAGATGGGGGTTGACTGCATTCTCAAGGCTGGGACTTTCTGGGTTACAAGCAAAGAGTCCCTAAGGAGACAGCAGATGTCCCGTTTTGTACCTTCTCATCAAAGCACCTGGAGATGAAGCTCAGGCTCAACAGATCTCTGTGGTTCTCAAATCCCTAATGTCCAGTTTCTTTGAAGGGAAGCAACACAACCAGGCTGGGAACCTATAGGGCCAATCCTCTCCCTGTGCAATGCTTCTCTATTCACTACACACTGAAACTGGAAAGACCCTTGATGAGCCTCACACACAGAGTTGAGAGGCTCCATGTCTCCCATGAGTCATCGTCTAGGAAGCCTTGGGCTGAAGAAGAAATACTGCCTGCAGACACAGCACCCTGGGCTCTGATCTAATAAGATGCGTAGAGAAGATCTGGGCACAAACTCTCTGGAGAACCAAAAGAACGACACACTTTGGTGGCTGTGGAAGGAAAATAAAGCCAGGAAAACAAAAGCCCAGCACGACTGAGAAGGGTGGATGAAGCTTGATTCAGTTCTGCAGCTGTCTGATTTTATCCTCCCTTTTCTCTGCCTCGCTCATTTTTGCAATTGCCCCCCAAATCATTTACAAACTCCTAGAAGTCCTCTCTATGACTGGCTGCTTTCTGCCCACCCTTTGAAAGCCCTTCCCTCTTCCATGGGCACAGAGACACCAGGAGCATCTGACCAGCTGGGAGGGATCTGCACCTGCATGATCCTCAGCCACAACTGAGTACAGAGGGGAAGGACCGGGCAGCAGCAAGAACTGCAGATTTAAGACCTTTTTCTGCATGATGACCATGCTGATAGACTCGAAATCACAGAATGTTCGGGGTTGGAAGGGCCCTCAAAAGCCCAACCCCCCCCTGCCAGAGCAGGATCACCTAGATGAGGTCACACAGGAACGCGTCCAGGCTGGTTTTGAACGCCTCCAGAGAAGGAGGCTCCACAACCTCTCTGGGCAGCCTGGGTCGGTTTTCTGTCACCCTCGCCATGAAAAAGTTTTTCCTTGTGTTTACACGGATCCTCAAATGGGGAGAGAAGGAAGGAGAGCAAGACTGAGAAACACCAGGGCTGCAGAACGAGGGAATTCCCAATATCCACAAAATAAATGAGTCGTCTCTGCCAAGACCATCTACCTCCACAGGCAGGAAACATCAAGCTGACTCCTTCGTTACTTGCCAACAGGCATTGTCCAAATAACTTATTAATGGCAATGAAGCCACTAATCATGAGACCCTTATGCTCTGGGGAAAAGACAGGAGAAACTAAGCCCCGGGCCGGATCTTGTTATCACATTAGGAAGGATTAACACCCCTTTCTCAGCCAGCTGCCCACTGCACATCTTTTGCTGGGTTTGCAGCAGCTTTGCAATGTATTTCCCTTTCTCTGTTCCCTGGGCATGTCCATGTGCAGGAAGGACAGTGGTGGGGCAGGGAAGTCCTTTCTCCCCCGTGTCAAAGGAGGTTGGACAATTATTCTCAGCTCCATCTTCCCCCAGGTTCAGTTCTCCCAGCCCAACCACGCAGAACATCATCCACACCCGCTGGAGCACAATCCTGCTTCAGCTTTCTGAGAAGCAGAGGAGGAATGGGTAAAGGTGGAGGAAACTCAGCACCAAGCAGGATCCACTCCCTCCAAGAGGAGGCTGCTCTGGGAAAAAAAAACCCCAAACAACCTGCTGAGAAGCCAGTGTTGCAGCACAGAGTGATGCCAGGAGGAGTAATTAAGCAGAACTCAGAAGCACCTTTCAGACAAACTCCGAGCTGTCTGTCTGTGCCATATGTGCCTCCTCGCAGCTCCACAACAGCCAGAGAGCCAAAGGCGCTACAACGCCAAGCAGGTAGGGAGCTAATTAAGACTGAAGTGCTCACATTAGAACTGTCCTGCAGCATTGGACAAATACAAAGCACTTCACAGCTCTCTCCTCTCTCCTGCTTCCAACCCACTGAGTTTCTTGAAAGGTTCCACGAGAGCAGAAATGCTCCCCTGTGTAACAGCACACAAGCCCCAGCAGCAACAAGGCAGCCAAGCTGGGGGTGACCCAATTCCTTTATTTACAGTGAGAGCAGCTCATGATGGCAGGAGGGAGCCAGAGGGGCTGTGTGGGGGGAGACGCGCATCCTGGAGACCTTACAGATAAACTCTTGGCTTCGCTTGCCCTTCCCACGCCGAGCCTTCTTCTCTCAGACCACACCAACCACAAAGGCCTTCATGAAATCCCCTCTGCAGCTCCCACTGTCAGGAATCTCCTGCACTCACTCTTATAGCAGTGGAAACCATCCTGGCACTGCTGCTCAAGAGGCTGAAGAGGTGTCTAAGCCACCAGAGCCCTCAGAGGCACCTCTCTGGTCTCCAAGGCTGGCTGGAGAGCAGTGACCCACTTGAGTTTCTTGCTTGCCAACCCACTACTGCAACAGCCCAGGAACTGCCTGTAATTCCTTCAAAGTCACTACTAAAAGAGAGTCCTTAATAAAGCACCCTCCTTCCAGCACGATATTGCATTGCAACAGTGCAATTTGCAAAGAGAGCGCGAGAGAAAGGAGATATTTCCAGCACGCCTCAAAGACGACCCCAAATTTCTATCCGAACGTACTATATTTAAAAATAGCTCCTTTAGCTGAGGCAGCCAACTTTTAAGGGGGATTTAAAAGAAAAGGTTTCCGCGAGGAGAACGATAGCAAAAATCAAAGTCACTTCTTCCATCTGATGCCTGCTGTAAAGTTGAATGTCCCAGAAAGCTACTGGCAGTGAGTGTGCAAACCAACGTGCAAAGAAGCATGCAGCAGAGAGGAAAGTGTATGTGAAGCTGGTCTCTGAGCTTGCTTACACTTGCTTCACTCCAGAGAAGCTTTGGGGCTGTGACCCTTCCTTGCCTGGCACCCTGGATCATGTTCAGATTCTTACTTCAGAGCAGTTCTATTTGCATCTGGGATGCTTTGATGCCACTGCCAAGGTGAGCCCCAACAACTAAGGTCCTCCCTTTACAGGGATATAAGGAGAATCTGAGCCAGAACCATCATCTGCTCAGTCCCAAGCTGGGTGCCCAGTGTGCCTGTCCATCCTCCAGCCCCTTGCAGCCTGCCCAAGGACTGGTAAACATTATTTTAGGTTGAGGACAACACCACCGGCATTTAATGGGACTTGGCAGACAAAACTAAATGACCAGAATCTCATTTCCCTCTTCCCACAGAGCGCTATTCTGTTTAATTCTAACCAAACCCAGAGCTTAACTTTAATCCTGCATCCCCTGAGTGAAGGTTTTGTTGTTGGCTTCGTTCTCTTTGGCAGCTCTCCCTGGACAGGGAAGGATGGTCGGGGCTCTCCAGCACCGATGCTGAGCACAGCAGCTCAGCGCAGGGATGGAACTGGAGGACACAGTGATGGACCTGCTCCAGTCCAACCCTAGGCTGGACTTTGCCTGTATCTCCACATAGTCCTGCAGGCAGATGGATCCTGCTGCCGGTCAGCAGCACCTGCCAGTTTGGGCCCAGTGCTGTATATGTCGGTCCATCTGTACGCTCAGGGAAGATGTAACCCTGACGCACTCTCCCTGTTATTGCCACATCACTGTTCTCCCCCCTATCCAACTTGCTGTTGGGGCATTAAAGACCATGGCAGGGGTAAACCATATCCCCATGCCTGGAACTAAGGATTCAGGAGACAGAGAAGATGGAAATGGTTCCATCAAGATTCCCCAAGACTTCCACACCAAGATTAAATCAAGCTGGGACAGCTTCTAGCTAGCCAGGAAGGACTGGTTCATTGCAGGCAGGCTTCTAAGGTCTGAAGCTAACCCAGAAGAACACAGACCAAGACAGTAGCTTCAGTCTAGGTGATGGCACCAGAGCAACCCACATTTGGTACACTGATAGTGGCACCAGGAGAGCTGGGGTAGCCCTGCCCTGCAACATGGGCCTGCCAGAAGCCTCATTTCTCCAACCTTTGGAATGCTCTAAGTTTGCCCATAGCATCCCTGTGCACATTGCATTGAGCAACAGCGCTTGAGTGCAGGCAATGGACAGCCCCCAGCCACCCAAATTCACCACTACCTGCTGCTGGAGGGGACCCAGGAGCCAGCACACAGCTGCGGTGAAGCAGGACAGAGAAGATCTCTCACAAACCTCCTGCTTCTTCAAACACAGCTCCCGAGGCTCAGCGCAGGGAGCCCGACTCTGCCTTCCGTGACCAGGACCGAGACCCTGATAAGCAAATCCTGCGCCGCCTTTGATGCTGCTAATGGCTGTTACGTAAGAACCTGCTTAATATCTGTACTTAGCAGACGCTTCCCCGGGGGTCGAATTTAAAAGCTCCACTTCGCAGGGAATCACGCAGCGTTTGAGAGACCTGCTCAAAGAGATGAGAGGGACTCGCCGAAGCCAATTACAGCTCCGTGCTCCTTGTGAGCAAAGCGCTGCCCGCACACGGTGCCTGCCCTGTGCAACGAAGCCACCCAAACACAGCGTTACCACCACGCTTTGGGCTTTTAAATGACAGCTCAGGGGTTATTCCGAGCAACAGAGGGTCTTGGTGACCAGAAAAATACCTGCTGTGAGCACAAGCAAGAGCTTGCGAGGTTGGAGCATGGAGCTGCAGGAGTAGAAGCACACACACACACGGCAGACTCATCGATTTTCTGCCTTTCAGCGTCTCCAATGGGATGAGTAAGTGCCATCAGAGATGGTCTGTGGTACAAGAGAGGCTCAGAGAGTTGAAAGCCACAGGACTAATCAGTGAGAGGCAGGAACAGGACCTGGGGTAGAGCTGAGGGAGGCTGCAGACAGCAGCTGATTACAAACCAATATAATTACAGGCTTTACCTTCTCTCCCCAGGCTAGTTACCCTGACTAGCTGGTCTCAGGCATTTCCTCACCTCTGAGTCACTGACATCTTCAGCAGCCTCTGGCAGGAGCCCTTCAGAAGGATTTTCCCAGAGAGACCTCCCTTTTCCATGGAAGCTTGCAGGCTGCACTTGCTTTGGATCTCTTCCTTATGCCGCCGGGCTTTAAGGCGCCTCTCGAGGGGCAAGAGCAGAGCAGCCCAAGATCGGCATCAGCTGAGGGATTGCTGGGGAGCAGCAAAAGCTGGGCTGCCCCATGGCAGGGGATGAGCCCTGAGCTAAGAGTCAGCCCAGTGCTGACAACTCCAGCACAGGCAGAGCCCAGGGCTGGCAGCAGGATCCACTCCAAGCCCCAGACATGGCAAGTAATGACCCAAATTCAGGATCCATCCAGGAAACTCAAGCAGGAGCCAGACAAAGCAGGAGTTGGAGACAGGCACACCAACAACACAGCTCAAACCAGAACTGAAGGCCATAGGCGGAGCTTAAATAGAGCTCCCAGGCTATGGGTGGGGTGTGGGTGGGCTAATTAAGAGTAATTAAGGCCTATTAGCACCCTCAGCACCTGGTGGGGCTGCTTCTCCATGTGACTGCCTAGCCTGGAAGAACCTAAACCTAAAGCTGGCACCCAAAAGAGCCAGTGATTAAATGTGCTGCCCAGCGCTGATGCCCATCCTGGACTGAGAGCAGTGTACAAATATCTTTAATGCCTTTCACACCCACGTTCTTATCTTAATACACCTACAAAGATGTGTTTGCGTGTTGCAGCAGCAGCATCTCCATGGTGCTGTCTGTACCAGACTGTATCAACCCCCTGCCAAGTGGTGTGGTGTGCTAGGTGACCTCCCAGACCTCTACAGATTTGAGACCTGGCAATGTTAGGCGAGCTGTAAGGATTTTTTTGTTTGTTCTAAATCTAAATTTTCACAGTCAGGTATCTGTGCTTCCTCGGACAGAGATAATCCAAACCACTACCGTCCTTGTCCTTCAGGTGCAGAGGAAAGCCATGAAAAAGCCACTCCAAACCCTCAGTAGCCTGCTGACAAGTGGGTTTTTTCATGCAAAAAGTACTTAGCCAGACTCAAGAGTCCTGAAGCCAACAGCGAATCATGACGACAGCCCAGTGAAGCTGTTTGGAATGACCACGCCATGCTCTTGTCTCCACAGTGCTGCTGGATCTGGCTCCAGCTGCATCCAGCTGGACACTGACCCTGCTCATCACTGGGGATTCTCCAGCAGGGGAAAGAAGGTGAAAGGAGGAAAATATGAAGATTTTTGGTTTGTTTGTTGTCTTTTTTTTTTTTTACTGTACTTACTTTGCAAAATTCTTGTCTAGGAAACACCTGTTTCTCAGCAGCCCTGCCCAGAGCTGCACCCCGACGATCCCAAAGATGAAGAAGACAAAGAAGCACAAGAGGAGGACGTTGCCTAACATAGGCAGAGTATCTAACAGCAGGGTGACCAGTATTCGCATACCTGTGGGGAGAAAGAGAAAATGGGTTAGACGAGCCCGCTGATGAAGAGAGTGCAAATACCCCATCCTTCCCAGGTTGATTCTGCAGCCAATGTGAGAGACCTGGCGTGTTTATGTTTCCCCCTAAACCTCAAGGCTGAAAAGGAAGGTAAAGAGCTCAAAAGGCTGAGCAGCAAAAGGGAGCAAGCAGCACCATGTCTCCAAAGGGTGAACTTAAGGGTGGGATTTCCCACTGCTTTCATTAACACGGTGCGTAACAACACACAACCATGGGCAAAGCTGCAAGAGACTCTTTCCTGGAGAAACATCCCTGCATGGTCTCACCATCCTCAGCATAAAAAAATATCTTCCCTAGATCTAGTCTAAATCTCCCTCCTTTAGTTTCAAACCATCACCCCTTGTCCTGTCCCCTGCTCAAAAGTCTGTCCCCATCTTTCTCCCCAGGGAGACCACCAGAAGGTCTCCACGGAGCCTT
>WEIS01091553.1:0-14279 GCA_013389965.1 Todus mexicanus
ATTTAGACTGGAGAGACGGAAGACGTTTCGGACCCTATGGGTGGTGAGAGCCTGGCCCAGGTGGCCCCGAGAGGTGGTCGCTGCCCCATCCCTGTCCCCATTGCAGGGGAGGTTGTTGGGGGCTCTGAGCAACCTGCTCTAGTTGCAGATGGCCCTGCTCCCTGCAGGGGGGTTGCACTAGATAACCCTGGAAGGTCCCTTCCCACCCAAACAAACCAGTCTATGATTCTGTGATGCTATGATCTGTCAGCTTACAAAGGACAGATGTTTAACCTTGCATCCCCCAGACATGACCCCACTCACCTTTTTATCCAGTTTTCTGCCGGCCATGCTCAGAGTAATCACCCGGTTATCCGAGAGCTCTTGGGCAGCTATCTGAAAGACAAGGGGAGGCTGCGTTCATTTTCAGCAGGAAAAGAAAGTGAACACCAAAGCCCAAGGAGAATCCAGACCCTGAGGACACGCACTCTGAAGATACCTGCACAGCTCCTGCACAACCCATTTCCCAGCTAAGAGATAGGATGGTCTCTGCACACAGGATTTTGCTATTGAGTTAAACTGGTTTTACCTTTGTAGATCAATCTGGAACCAGAGGCTACTTCCCAGCTTCTCCCTGGAATGGAGAAGGATGGAGAAAAAGCCCAAACTTCTCCTGAATGAGCATTGCCAGCGCACCAAGGCAGTGATATGCCAGCTTTAAAGCAAAACAGGATGCGTATTTTTTTTAGCAGGCTACCACCTACGACACTGGTGCTGCAGCTGGAGCCCCCATGGCATCCACTGGTCTCCACAGCCTCATCACTGGGGCTGTGTCTGCATAAGACACACTCATTTCCAGGGTTAGAGTCAACAGGTATGACAAAGCCTCTTGAATGGACAAGCCAAAGGGAGAATGAGGTGCCAGGACACCCTGAGCAACCTCCTTCCGCTGTGCCATCAGATCTAAAACAAAGCTGCTGGGAACAAACTCAGCTCCCATCTTGGGTGTCACACCTGAGTGGTTCTCAGGTGGCTTTTCACACACTGGGACCTTGTGAAGCCTCCAAGGACCAAGTCAAGAGGAAGCAGGAGCCATAAAACGAGTGGCCAGCAAGATGTGCCACCTCATTCTCCATGTCCCAGGCTGGCAAAAAGCAGCTGTTCCATCCCTTGGAGGAGATGCTGGTGGCACCTTAAGCCATATCTCTGCACGATCACCCGATGGGACAGCCCCAAGGATGAAGCCTCCACTGCTGCTCCTGAGGAGCTACAGCAGGCAGGAGCACAGTCTGAATTACTTCAGTTTAAGGGACTTTACTCACATACACTCCAGAAGGGCTTCAGCTGCCAACCACCAGTGGGCTGGTTTTGTCTGGAGCGTGGTCTAATGAGCCTCCTGGTATTTTAAGAAAGTGAATGTTTATAACAAACCCCCTTCCCCATTTATTCACTTCTCTTATCAGCCATTTTCTGAATCACTTATATTTTCCTCCTCAAGGCTGTGTCCTGCCCAAGCATCTGCTCCCTACCTCTCCCTCCTCCGCTCCCTGGGGCAGGCTGAGCCATCCCCCAGCATCCCTGGCCACAGCAGCCTCCTCAGGCAGAAGGTGGTGCCAGTAGAGGTGGGAGCACGGTGTGGATGGACATGTTCCTTGGGCACGGTGCTCTAAAGTGTGGCCGTCTGCTGGCTCACTCTAGGAAGCTGTCCCTTGCTGGAGCTGCGTGCCGTGATTACAGCACGGCTGTTAGAAAAACTTGCAGAAATCAAGGGGATAATTTTCTGCAGAACGAGCAATCAGAGGCTTGTTGGCACTTGGGCGAGCCAGGGAGTTTGCAGAGACAAGGAGGCGGAGATGCAGCTTTTGAATCTGCCTGGGCAGCTGGGTGAGGGGACGAGCTGCAGCTCCTGAGCAACCTCCCACCCTTTCCATGGTGGACACAACTCTCTGGTCCGCAGAATATCTATTCAATGCATGCAAACCCCAATTTTCCCTTCCACTCCATACAGATGAGAAGTCAGAAGTTTCCTACTGCAAAGCAACAGCATCACTTTCCTCTCCCACCTTAGTCCTGAGTGGAGAGGACTGAGTACCAAATGGTGACCTCCCCAACAAAATGGTCACCAAAACCAGCATGAGGAAGAGGAGCTGCAGGGAAGCAGATGAAACTTGCCCTTTGCCGATCCTCACAAAAGCACATCCAGTCGGTGTCCAGCATTTTAGGGCTCACTGGAGGCTACGTAAAAGCCAGACTGCGCAAACAAGCTGGGTACGTCCTTGCCTCACACTGCCACAGGCTGCTGGTGGCATCTTCTCTTGGCCAGCATGTACAATAACAACATTCCCACCACTGTGTCCGGCAGAGGCGCGTGGCAAGATCTCAGGACTGATTTCTACAAACGCAGCAGTTCACTTGGGGATCTTCCCCATCTCTTCAAAGCTAGGGATCTCCACATGGTGCCATCTATCCAGCCAAGGTTCTGTTGAGCAACCTGGTCTAGTGGGAGGTGTCTCTGCCCATGAACTAGATGATCTTTAAGGTCCCTTCCAACCGAAACCATTCCATGATTCTGTGATTCACTCCTAAGTTAAGAAAAAAAAGGTACTTGGACAAAATTGAAGGGGATGGGGTGACGAAGGTCGAGTTTGGCTCCAAATTCCATGTTTTATATGAGTCCAAAGCAGAAGCCTGCTCCTTGGCTGGTGTCCAGAGCCCGTGTTCCAGCACCATGTCAAGCACTGAGGAAAGGGGCCCACCACACATGACCCTGTTTTCATCACTAAACCAGATCAGAAAAATGGCATCAATAGTACAAAACGAAGCAGATGTCTCCGATCCTTTGATTTTTGACACATTAGTGACAAGTTGGGACCTTGCTGTTTTTTTAAAGCATGTAACCTTTGAACTTGACTGGAAACTTCATCCAGTCCAGCTCACCCTACTCAAGCATCAGCCAGAGCGTTGAAAGCTTGCTCCGCAGGGATGACATACAGCATCAGGCACTGCTTGAGAACATCACTACGGCTTTTTCTCCTGGTGATTGAAGACTAACTGCAGCAATGAAGAAAGAAAAGCTGGCTATATCTTCCCAGCCTCCAGAGCAAAGAGCAATGGAGATGCCCTTGCAGCAGGCAAGTCCTAGACTTTTCAACTGCTTTTAAACCCTTTCCAGAGCTTTTAAACCTGATGGTGGTTTAATCCCTCGTTGGCCTTCTCTTCTAGACCTTTGCTTCCCATCTGCGTGTCTCACAGAAGAGATCCAAAAAGCATGGGAGATGTGGCAGGAGGGAAACGGACCTAAATTTAAGCTTTTCTTTTGAAAAAAATCCATCACTAAATAGTGCCGCAGCAGGAAGGCCACTGCCCGAAGGGGTCTGCATCGGGAGCAGCAGCTGTTGCTATGAGAGTTGTTGCTACGACACAGCTCCCATCCTCTGCCGACAAACAAACCCACCCAGCGCTGGCAGAAGAACCAGCCTCTCACCTCCTGCTGCTCCAGGGAGGGCTGAGCAGCCCCATTGTACCAGATAACACACAACAGCCGCACCGATTTACTTTGTACTTCTTCAGAGTGAGGTTTTTCTTATTTGAGAGATCAAAGCAGAGAAAGTTGAAGACTCACACCACTGGACATGAGGCAGACACCAGGCAAGATGGTCCCTGCCCCAAATAAATTGTCCTCCCAACAGATCAAAGGGGGCAGGAGCATGAGAGGTAAAGGGCAACACATTCCTCAGTTAAATCTGGACCCCACATGAGTGTCCTGCATCACCCCAGGGTTATTTCCCACCTTCACACACTCAAGTTGGTAGCATAAAGGAGTGACCGTACCGTTATCATCCCTTTCCCAGCCGGTTTGCCGTTCCCCAGAAGGAGGGTCCTTGTTATTTTCTTGCTGGAGACGATCTAGAGAAGCCAAAGAAGACAAAGTCATGATTGTACGAGTAATCGAAAGCAGACTCATAAGCAACTGATCATTGCTCATGTTAGTTAATTCCAATGAAGTGTTCCCAACAATAGAAGAACAACGTAATGCTCAGAGATGGCCATGATAGCGTGACTATCACCACTGTCACCTGAGCCCATGGGATGCACAGAGCAGTGATGGCAGGAGAGACTGAAGCTTCACCTCCCATTGAACTTCAAGACCAGCTCTTGGTGCGGAGCGGGTCAGTGGAACCTTACATGGCCAAAGGGCCAGGATTTGTTTCCAGCAAACCCACAATTCAACCTTTCAAACCCCATTTTAAATACTTCTGACATGACTCTGGCCAGCAACTTGCTTTCGGGCTGCATTTCCATGCACAAATCCTGATTACAAGCCAGGTGCTCTCCCCCAGTGTTGCTCTGGACCCCCAGACAGAATGATCTGGGAGCTGAATTTAACTCCTTGAGATTTTTCCCAGCTCACTGAGTTTTGGTCACCATCAGATCTGGGGATCCCGTAAATTTTCCCCCATGAGGTGCACACCCTCACATAGGGATGCTGCAACCTGCTGGAAGTACCTGTGCTCCACTCCCATATCCTCTTAGATCTAGGGGCTGCAGCTTAAAAAGTGCAGTCACGTCCATCCTCCTGCCTCCACCCTTGGTCCTACCTACATCATGTGGTTCAGAAAATAATAATATTAATTAAAAGAACCATATAATGAAATGCCTTTTTAACTTGCTCCTGCCATTTAAGAAACCCAATCGTGCTTGGATTCCTCCCGTTGCACCCCAGAAATGTTCTCTTCCCTCTCCTTGCAATTTCAAGGTAAACCCCCTTTCCCACTGTGGCTACCCAGCTATGCCCTGGAGCTTTTGGTCCATAAGCACACGGGAAGCATCAGCCAGAGTAACTAGATGTTTGTGCCGCACCATGGACAGGGAGGCGAAATCTCCTCGCAGCTCTGGCCAGCAGAAACCACGGACGGCCTCCAGCCTGCAATCTGATCCCTGCTACATTTCCTTTGGCCGCAGAGGTCATTACAGGCCCGCAAATGATCCAACCATCCTTTTAAATCTTACCACAGCCCTAATTAGCTGCAATAAAACAATCTGGCTAATCCGACAGAGTGCCGCTGCAAACTCAACATTGGAAAGTCAGATGTTCGCTGTGCGGTCGTTGCTGCCCACGACTACTCCTTCCCTTCTCAGAGCTGATCACGCCTCAAAACTGGGCAGGCTCATGAAAATCAGCCATCAGACAACCCACAGCAGAGTGGTGGAACCCACGAGCCCCCATCCACCCTGCTTCACCCTCCCCAGGTATCCCTGCACACGTGCTACTGCTCTGGTCCACTCCTGCCGCATGAGCAGGCTGTGCTGCAGGCCCGTGCTGGCCACGGGGAGAGGAGGATAATGGAATTTCCGTTAAAAACATGAAAATAAGAAGGTCCCTCCATTCCAAGCTGGTGTCTCATTGCGGAGTAAAGGTCACCAAGAAGCTCACATGGGAACCACTCGAAAGCTCATCAAAACCCGAGCACACACATAGACCACACTCTCTTTTGCAGAGTGTAAACGCTTGCATGACATTACAGAAGTCCAGAGTTCTCTTTTTCTGACCAACTAAGTTCACCAGCTGTGCCTAAAGACACTGTAGACAGTTAGGCCATGCCCATCAGTCACCATAGCTAGACCATCAACTACTCTGAGCAAGCACCTTGGATCTGAGACCTGCCAGCAGCTGCCCGTCCCCACTATTACCACAGCCCCAGGAGAGTCTGTTCAGTCTCAGGCTCTGAGCTAATCACCTTTCAAAGCACCAGAAAGAGTTGGGCTCCTCTGGGAGACCCAAAACGCATGAGGAGATGGGGCAGACTCTTCCACCTTCCTTCCAGATAACGTTCCTTTCCAGCATGAGCCTGCAGAGCCCTGGACTTCTGCTGAGCCAGTTACGAACAGCAAGTTTTAGCTGTTTCCATGAAGTCTCTTCTCAGAGCTTTCACCAAGATTGTTACCTTCACGACAAGCATTTCTGAACTGTTCCACACCAGAGATGGCTGCATTTCAGCAACAGGAGAACTAATGGTAAAGGATGGGTTTGGTCTAAATCACCGAACACTGGCCTCGGCTGTTGCCGGCACTTGTCTCTGAATTTCTGCAGGAGCACTTCCAAAAATGTAGAAATGAAACCTCAAACTCTGTACATGTCAGTGCTCTTTTAACACGTCAGGCTCCTGAGTTGGCAATGGCGAGGTGGTCACTCGGATCCCTTGCCATGTGCAGCGCCATATCGCAGTCTGCGTAATAACACAACGGTGCACACCAGCCTCCCTGAACACCCTGAGCTCTCTGTCCATGCTGACCCATCTCTTACAGCATCTGCTTCCTCCTGTTTCCCAGCGCTGAGCCTAAGAGACAGTTTCTCCCTGCCCCGGCACTTGTGCCAGATACCACAGCAGCCCTGAGCCACCGGATGCCGCAGAAGAACGGAAAAAAATCTCCACATTCCCTGATTCCCTGCCTCTGAGTCAGAGCAAGCTCAGAGGACAAAGACGTTTGGAGAACGTAGCTGCCAACTTCTAACAGGGTCTGGGCTCATGAACGCAGGGACCTTCCAAAGGCTTACAGATCGCATTGTATCCTGAAAGCTTTTCCACAGGAAGAGCAGAAGACACATTCCTGCACCAACATGCTAAAGCAGGAGAGATGTTTTGCTACACAACAGCATACAGATCATAACACATCCTAACCTTAAACATCAGGAAGTTTCCCCAAGTCCAAATCCAAGCTGG
Organism: Todus mexicanus; assembly: GCA_013389965.1. Classification (NCBI taxonomy): domain Eukaryota; kingdom Metazoa; phylum Chordata; class Aves; order Coraciiformes; family Todidae; genus Todus; species Todus mexicanus. Next base: position 6,702 of record WEIS01091553.1, read on the forward strand.
TCAACAGGACTTTTACTATAACACAGGGTGAGACACAGGCACCTCCAAAAGGTTCCTGCCGACGCCTCTCTGCAGGCACCAGCAGAAGCCCACGCTATGACTAGCTTAGGCTTGCGCAAGTAGCCAACAGCCCCAACATGGAACTGTTCAGTCTCAACAGCTGAAGCATGACAAGCAAATTAAATTAGTTTTGCCAGGAAGGACGCAGCAAACTTTACAGTAGATAAGAGCAGGAGCTCTAACGCCCCCACATCCATGGGGCTGATGTGATCTAGGGAACCTTTACCAGAGGACAGCGAGCTGCAGGGACCTTGGCGACTCACCATGCCCAGCGTGCAGGAGAATTCGCCCAGGAAGTCATGCTCGTACAGCTGCGTGCTCGACTTGTCCTGGTCAAACAGGGCAAACTTGAGCTTCTGCACTTCTTCAAAGTGATAGTCGATGATAAACTTCTTGGCGAAAGCTGGGTTGAGGTTGTTCACGGCTGTCTCTGTCCTGTCAAGCTTCGAAGAAAAAAAAGAAAAAAAAGAAAAGAGACATTTAGTCACGTGCATCTTGCATCTGTGTCACTGCCATGTCTCTGACTTCAGCCAGAGCCACCCACAAATCCTGCAGTGACCACCAGAGTGAGCACACCAGCCATTCAGCAGAGTTACTCCTCAGTGCAGCCCATAATAACCTGTGTACGCAAGGTAGGATCCACCTAAACGAGTAATGGCACTTCATGCAGAGAGCTGCAGCCCCCAGGACAGGGTGCTCAGGGCTGTACAAGCTCACCCCAGCCAGCAGCCAGGACAGAAGCACCCACTGAAACAAGGCTCATCGCGTTCTCAAGGCTCATCAGAGCTGTTTCATTTGCTTCTAAGCCCTGTTCTCCTAGGAGCTGAAGCTCTCACACACCTTAGATCCTCAACTAGACCCTCACAGGGGGAATGTCAAACTTGTTGCTTTCAGGCCATGTAGCTAAGAGCACGGACAAGTAAAACAGGAAAATGTGTCACGAGCCAGAGCAGCAACCTTCTCGCATTTCCCTCTAGACCTCAAACCAAAACATTCCTGTGGTTTCTTCTTTCTTGCCTTTTCATGGAAAAAAATAGAGGAAAAAAACGAGGCTATTTTTCATAGCTTTCATAAAGCATGAGGAGAAACAAGAGGCTGGAAGAACCCACAAGACAAGACTTGAATAGGCTTTGTCATCCTGAGCAGGCTGGAAGAAATAACATCTCCGATGGCTTGGAAGGGCAAGTGCAGAGTGGATGACGGGAACTGGAAGGCACGTGGAGAATTCTCCGTTTCAGGGGAAGCACCACCGTGGTCTGCAGCATCCCGCAGCCCAGAGCAGAGATAAGAGCACAGGAAAATTGGCATGCAGCCAGTGGAAGTGAGGGTTTCTGACACAACATGGCACAGGCAGACCTGGCACGAGCTGAGAGAAGAAATCCTGGGGATAGCCACACCAGAGACCCCAGGACACTGCCCTCTGGTACTAGAGCTTCGGTCTCAGACCCCGTATCCCAGACCACAGAAGGGCTGGGAGGATGGCACCAAGAGCCAGGGTCCTGCACAGAGACAGCAACCCACAATTGTAGCGAAAGTGGCAGAAACTGGGAGGACTGGGAAACTGAGGCTGAGAAAAGATGTTGCATTTACTGCTCAAAGTCAATGGCCAAGGAGAGTCTGAATCCTAATGCCAGGACCCACCATCCCTACTAGGCCACCATCCATCCTGAGAGGCATCCTCCAGGAAACAAGAAGTTTGGAGCCCAACATGCAACGCACCCTCATGAAATGGGCAGAAAGGACACAGGCAGCAGAGCCTGAGCGCTGACCAGAATCAATCACCCGCAGCCTGGGGAAGCCCTCCAGCAAGAAAACCAAGCAGGAGCTTTGTCAGGAGAGCACCTACCAATATCACATGGATATCGCAAGGGGTGGCAGCCGGTTTGGTGAAGGGTGTCCTGCCTAAGCAGCCCCATAGGAAGCGCTGACAGCTCCAAGCATCTGAGCCAGAGCAGCCACACACTGACCAGAGCTGGCAGAGGAGCTTTTGCCACGTCACCCCATTTTCCCAAGATAGAGTAACGAGGAGTATTAAAAAAGAATGAAAGGCAGGCACTTGCCAGCGTGATTTTTATCAGAAGCTGCTGCCCTCAGTGTCTGGAAAGACCATCCCACCTGGTGGATCCCTCAGCCACGCCATGGCCCCAGCCAGCATCCCACCGTGTCTCACAGCCAGGACATATGGTCCTGGGCAAGGTCGAGCCGCCTGGTACCAGGGTAAGACCTCTGCAGAAAGCAGCCCCCAGCAGCACGCTGCAGGACGGCAGGATGTCTGCCAGAGCTGCCGAGCCAAGAATAAATACAGCAGAGTAGAAAAAAAACCAAAAAAAGAACCAAATAAAAAGCCAACATATACCTTAGTCCCAAAGAAACTCGCTCAGCACAGGAGGCAGGGTTTGGAGGGGCCGGGTGGAAACATGGTGAGTTTGCTATATATACACCAGCTCTCGGCGCATTCCTTGAAGCTGGTCGCTCAGTCTGTCTTAATTGCCAAGAAATGATTGAAGAAAAAGCGTCGTTCCCAGAATAGCCACCTGCTGCACGCCAGGGAACCGGACGCATCGACGGCAGTGGGCTGGCCGCTGGCCGGGGCCACACGGCTTCAGGCAGACCCTGCCCTCTCCACTGCCATCCTGTAGCAAAGGATGCTGAACGTCTGCTCAGAGATGCGCTGGATGAGAAGCAGTGGGCAGCCATCAGCTCTACCTTTTCTCAGCAGCACAACACGCGTAAATCTCCTTTCAAGCCTAGAAGATGAGATTGCACAGGCAAGAGGTGGATTTTAGCTCCCTCCACGTTCTCTGAACTATAGGAAAGCAGGGAAGCAAGAGAAAACAGTCCTCTTGCTCCCAGGCACCAGTTCAAAGGAGCTAACTTGGGGTCTCACCTCCAGCTTTGCCCTGGAAGGGGTTGTCCAGGGAAGAAGAATAAAAACGGAGTCCAGGTGTCTTGAGTTAACTGTTTGGAGTGATGGGGCTTCCTTGAAACCCTCGGTTTAATCTGGATGTTGATCTCCTGCCTATTGTCAGTGTGAAGCACAAGAAAATCACAAGCCCCCATTGACTGCTGTTCATGGTTTGGTCTTTTGTTTGATGAGCACCAGTCACCATCACGTATGAAGCCTCTTCACACCACCTCCACCAGGAGACAAGGAAACATCAGCTCCTGCCTTCCCCTCCACCCCCAGCACTACCAGGTCTGAGTGCCCTGTAAAGAGCAGAGGTGGCTTTGCCACCCAAGAGCAGAAAAGCACAAGAGTTTTTAAGAGGCAACCAGGCTCATTAGAGATCTCTGGATAAGAGTCTTGATTCTACAAATCAAGCACAAAACTGGGAAATCATCTCCAGTGACTGCCCTTGTGCTCAGTGAATGCAGCTGGAGAGTCCTCCAGCATCCAAAGGGAGGTTGGCTAAAGACCTTCAAGCATCGCCAGCATGTGGGGGACGCTTGATGCTCCAACACTGCGAGATGTCCTCCCAAGTGCCAGGGAAAGCTCGTGCTGAGGGCACTGGGCTGGCCAGATGACTCAGAGGAGGACAAAGGCAGCAGCAGGGCTGAATCATGTGTCTCTGCTCCGGGCATCACAGGTCCCTGAGCTTCTAGGGCTCCTGCGAGATTACATCATTGGGCAGAACATTTAAATACCACCCATCTTCATGTCACTTCTCGGCCTGTGGTTTATTGTCCTTCCCTCCCTCCCCCACCCCCTCCAAAGCTGATTCACAAAGAGTTTTTAATTCCTATTAAGCTCAGTGAGACAAAATAATTGTATTTGGGAACAAATGTGACAGCTCGAAAGAACAGCGAGCAGAAACCGTTCTGTTGGCATCAGCTGGTGCTGCAGCCCCACCACCCAGCTCAGAAACTGGCACCACCACAGCTGGGCCTGGAGGAGGACACCCACCTCCTACACCAGGTCCAATGGTTGGGATGTGTCGCTAACCCGGGGTGGAGGAGGCAAGGGCAGCGTGCTGGGATGGGTTCACGCCGCTGGGGTGCTGCTGTCCCCATCCATATGTTTCAGTGATGTTATTAAGGCCATCACTTCCAGATGGGGAAGACGTTCATCCTAGGGCAAGGGACACGTTTGTGTGGCCAAAATCTAACGCAGGCATCCCCAGGGAGCTCTGGACCATGGTGGCATGAGCTGCCAAGGGTCCAGCAAGTGTCCCATCCAGGAAGGGTCTTCTGGTCCTCCCCAGCACGCACCCACAGCCCAAATCCATGTACCGTGCTGTCACATGTTGGTGTGGGAGGATCTTGGTCCTGGCTGTGCCCCTGGTGTGCCACTGGACCAGGGTCAGCTCTGCGGCATGGGAGCAAACCATACCACATATCAGCTCATGCCACACGCTACCAGAGAGCCAAGTGACCTGCCACTCAATGCTGACATCCAGCACGTATAGCACCGATTAAAAGGAAGCTAAAAATAGCAGAGGAAAAGAAAAAAATATATATATACCACCACATGTTTGTATTGTAAAAGAGGCTTTGGAATCAAAACTGCTGGACTGAGACATGACTGACAGAAATTCCCAAGAAGCACAATCAGGTCAAAGATGCTGACACCTATCAAGGCTGGAAAGCTCATTAGCCTCACCCAGGCTGCTGAGCAAAGTTAATCTGCAGACCGTAGTAAGGTGAGGTTGGCCCCTACACCCTCCCTGCTGACAGCGAGGAGATCAGCTGCACGACACCTTAGGTGACACCCACTGATTCACCAGCTCCTTGGCCGAGCCCTCAAAGGCTGCCCAATTAGTCCAAGTAGCTGAAAATTGAGACCATCTAGTTCCCCAGGAATTGGGGCAATTCTTATTTGGCTTCCATGATTTAATGCCCTTTGGCTGCTCATTTTGTGCTGCACGAAACATCAATACCTGTATCCATTCATTCATCCATCCCTCCATCCATCCCTTCCTCCATCCATCCCTCCATCCATTCCTTCCTCCCTCCATCCATCCATCATCCTTCCCATGCTCTTCTCACCTGCTGCATCCAGACCAACCATTTACAATTGCAGTTATAAAACTAAATCCTCATTTTATTCTCCAGGTATTTTAGTCCAGAATCTTTCCCCCCATAGCCAAAACATTTTCTGAGGCACGGAGCTAAATGCTCTTGCACAGGCACAGGCGTTTGGATTCCCAACAGCAATTTCATCACAGATGGTACCTTGCCCAACTTGGATGGGTGCAGAAGGAGATGATGACTACAGCTTCTCCATGTGAGATGCTGAATAAAACACCAAGAAAACCATCCTTAGGAGTCCACTTTGGGTACACACTGACTGCAAAATCAGCCTGAGATGTGCCTGGAGACCCACCCAAGGGGGACCTCTTGCCATTGCAGCAGCACTTGGTGATGACCAAGGTCATGCTGCTCAGAGCCAGTGGGGGCACTTCTGGAAGAACAGTGGTGCTGGCAGCATGCTCAGTGCGCCCCTGTGCCCCTTCCCCGCAGAAGGGATGTATTCAAAGGAGTGCACATCCAGTTGGTGGGAATGCTGGGAAGGGAGTTTTTTGGATCAAGTCAACATTTTACTTATGCTACAAAATAATTCAGACAGCTGCCAAGGGTCAATTCCTTCATGCTCAATCAGCCGCATCAGTGGCAGCATCATCCTGCCAAAGCAGAGGGCTGGGAACAACTCACGAGGGCTCCTTGGGTGCTGGCTGCATCTCACAGAATCCTAGAATGGTTTCGGTTGGAAGGGACGATAAAGATTCTCTAGTTCCACTCCCGCTGCTATGGGCAAGGACACCTCCCATTAGACCAGGTTGTTCAAAGCATGACCTGCCCTGGGTAGTGTTTCTCCACTGGACTGACCTGCCAGACCCTCACTCAGCACACTCCAGGCCCTACAAAGAGCTGCTCTTCAAGCAAAACCCAACGATCAGCTCAAGATCCAAGAACCAGCTTATCTTGACTCACCTAGAAACCATTGCAAACAGGACCTCGCAACATCTACCTGTCACATGGGATCAGCATTTCAGGTACCCAGATCCAAAGTGCTCCCAGCTTACAGCAGACTGAGAAGGGGCTGGGGCCACTTTGAAGGTGGCAAGACCCTTCCACACTCGCCACCTGCCTTGCCAGAGGCCAGAATTTTGAGATCTGCAGTTACACCTAACCCCAGCACAAAGTACAACACACAGACAGGGGAAAGACCAGTTGTAAAACACAGAATAATTAACAGAGAATAATTAAGACACCGGCACCACATGCACAGCCTCAGGAGGACCAGAAGAGCTTCCACCTCTGCTCGGCCAGAGACAAGGACCAGCCTTGTAGCAGAGCACAGAGGGAGACACCGGCATGGGCAAAGCACAGGAGGAGGATATTCACACAACTTCAGGACTTACCTCCACCCACTTTCCGTTGACTTCCATGAAGAGGACGCAGAAGGGGTCGGATTTGGAAGTGACATCCCTGTCCAGAAGGTTTTGGCCGCAGATGGACAACTCGACTTTGCAGACGCAGTACTGGGAGCCGACAGGCCCCGCCGGCGTGGGAGTCACTGTGTACGCCATGGACTCCAGCGGCAGCAGCTCCAGGCAGTCTGTGGGACACGAGAACAGAGAGAAACCTCAGAACAAGCGGAAAGGCAGAAAATGCCCTGTTGGTGCCAGCAGGCTGGGCACAGACAGAGGAGCTACCCTAGAGCTTCATGCTCTTAAGTTTCACTCAAGAAGTCAGGAGGCTTTCCTGGCTCCAAAGCATCTCCCCTGCCTGGTCACCGTCCTCAGGTGGCCACCACACCAGGTAGAAGTCCTGAGTGGGTGCCCAGCAGAGCACCTACAACCTGCCTGGGTTTTGCTCCATAAACAACATCTTCTGCTTATCCCTTCAAGAGAGTGGGGCATCCCCAACCTCTTCTTCCAGCATACTGGCGTTTTTTTGTGGGGTGGAACTACACTTCCACATCACCTTTCAGCATGAAAACTGGTTGACATCCGGCTTCTCCCAAGTCATGGACCGTGGACCTAAGCTACAAGGGCCAAACTTGAGCTCTGCCCTCAAAACCATTATGGAGAAAGGAGTGAGACCCTGAGGATGAGTGGGGTGGAGGCAGCTCCAGCCCTGGTTCAGCTCTATCTCTACCCAACTCAGCAGGCCAGCAGAAAGCTTTGGCAGTAATTGGCAAATGTTGGTTCACAGAAAAACAAGTCGGGCGTGATGACCACTGCATGACTCGGTGCATGGGATGATTTCCAGGGCTGTGATGGTCCTTTATCATAAGAAGAACTTACCAGAAGTTCACTACCACAGCCATTTTGCAGAGATAAATATGCTTTGTAACATTATTAGTGTAAAACCCTGTCCTACACAACAGTTTTGCCTTCTGACATGCAGTTTACTCTGCAAAAACCACCAAAAGTCAACAAAGAAGAAGAAAGGAATGCGGAAAAAGAGAAGAAAAAGCATTTTCAGGTTCACGTACACTACTAAACCAGTTGTAACACACAGTGAGAGGAAAACAACTCCTGCTTCCAAGGATCTGAGCCCTCCTCTCCTCTC
>WEIS01091554.1:0-12142 GCA_013389965.1 Todus mexicanus
TTGTTGTTTTTTTCAATGAGGCGATTGCGTTACAGTGCCTGGGACCCTCTGCAGCCTAGGAAAGAGCTGGGTTTGGTCACAGGTACTCTCACGTTCTGGCTCCAGCTGCCCACAGCAAACAGATCCCTTAAGAAATTGGAATAAAAATGCCTCATGTTGTTTTCCTAATATTAAAGTGGGGCAGGCATTTCATTTCATGTCTTAGGTGCCCCTTGCTAAATCCATGCCAGGTGAGACAGCCCCAGATGGCATCTGGAGCCAGGCGCAGGCGGCTGCTGGCAGCTGCCCGGCTTGAGGATTAACCTCCAGCCGAGGGGGTGCGGAGATGTGGGATGCTCAGAAACTCTCTCTAGAACCCCAGCAGAATGGGCAGATGATCTCCGCTCCGTCATTCACTTGGAGAACCGATTCCCACTGTATGGGCTGTAATCAGCTAAGGGATGTAATTAGTTTTGGCTGATTTGTTGCAGGGCCTTTACCTTCACGCCCCCTTTCCCTGCTTTCCGACTGGCAGTGGCTACTCTGTCCCTTATTTTCAGCTGATCTCTAAACTAATTACTTTTACTGGGTCAGCGCTGTTATGAAATTACCATTTTACGAGGCTAAAAATAGCTCAGATCCAGTCAGGAAGCCAATCATTTCCCTTCATCTCCAATGAAAATACAATGTTATCTTTAATCTGTATTTCTCAGGCACTTACTGTGATGCAGGCTGGAAAGAAAGAGTGGGGGGGCGGGGAAAAGGAAGAGGAGTCTAGAAAAAAATCGTCAATCAGTTGCTATAGATGCATCTCTGCCAAGGCTTCCATTGGTAAATTTAGCAGCCGCGTTACAAATTTAGCCAGTACCATTACTTGGCCTTATTCAAAATAATTCGCTTCTCGCACAACGAGTTTACCCTAAAGGGAAGTTATTTCGTCTTGCACATTAAAAATGGTGTGTTTGCACATACGTGCGATCGCTGCAAATACCCAAAGCCACGGAAAGCCTAAGGACAGATACATTTATTTTTTTCTTAAGAGAGAGAGAGAGAGAGAAATCCAGTGAATTCCTCTTGCTCTTGAGAATGAATAAAGGTATTTTAATACTTCTGGGGTTCTGGCGAATACAAAGAGCTCAAAAATGAGATGCTCGCCTGAGATTTACAGCAAGATAGGGAAGGGAAAAGGTTCCATCTGTAGTTCCTGATACAAAGACATTTCGCACACAGTATCTGTAAATCCATTAGGAGAAGAAAATTGATACACGTTTCGTATAAGATGAAGCTGGAGTCAAGAGAATGAAAGCTCGAGAAAATGGCTTCTTTGTGTAGCTCCATCAGTTCATTGTTTGATTGGATTTTTCTATATATTAAATTTGAGCAGTTCTTTGGCCGGTGGATACACGAGTTGTTGACCGTGTGGGGAAACGGGGAGCGCGACGCAGTTTTAGTGCCTGGCTTTACAAAGGGAATATCCCACGTCTCATCCGTCTTTCCATCGGCGACGTTCAATATGCAAAGCAGCGTTTCTATTAAAGCCGTTTCTCGGGTTGTGTTTAACGGCAGCCGCTGACGGAGCGACACGCGCAGCGCGATTCCTGGCCCAACACCAATCTTTCTGGAGAAGCCGGGAATGGCAGCGCTCCAGAGATGATTTGTTATTTCCCTTACTTTGCAAACTCCTCGTAGTTTGCGTGAGGGGAGGGTGAATGAAGGTTACTACCAGCNNNNAAACCATTATGTTCCTGCAAATTGTAAGGGAGACAGTCAGACAGAAGATAGATGCTGCGAGGACCAGCCCGAGGGCGCTGAGCTGCGGAGCTCAGGCAACAGAAAATCAGGCAGCGTATCCCTAAGCTCAAAGCAGAACAAAATCCATCCACAACCCTCGTTCATCGGTCCGTGGTTCTGCTGCTTTCCTGGCAGAAGTGACCCAGAGATCTCAGTGATGATTCTCTCTAGGATATACTGGGTGTTGCTCACGCTCCTCTGCTCCGGTCCACTCCCAGCAGTGTTGGGATGCGGGTGCCGGCATTGCCCGCTCTAGGTGCAGGTGCTCCGCTCAGGCATCCCCAGGGGGGACACGGCTGCGATGCTCTGCAGGGCCCTCAGGAGCTCTCGGTGCCCCGGGACGGTGCAGCGGCACGTGGCACTGAGCTGGTCACAACTACAGTTTGCTGGCACAGACACCGCCCAGGAGTCTGAAACATGCTGCTGTTGTCAGGTGAGAAGGAAGCAGCCATAAAAAACTTAGAAAAATCTGTGCTCCGGGCAAAACCAGTGTGTGAGTAGCGAGAGGGAGGTATCGTAGTGCAGCTGTGCTTGTGGTGCCTGCTGGTGGGCAGCGAGACGTGGGGCTGCCCCATCCACAACAAAATGGGATTGAGAGGAGGATAAAACCAACACGCTGGTAACAGAGTTTCTGGTAATTAAAACTGTCTCTGTACAGATGTAAAACTGGTGGCTCTTGCCTATCAAGTTTGCTAAAAACCGAGGGAGGGTGTAGTGAGATGGGGGGTCCTGGGGCTCAAAACCTGCTGCAGAACAAAGCAAAGGTGCTGGCAACGTGAATGTTTCTTGTATCGGTGGTTTAGACAAGGGAGAAGATGGGAAGCCCTTGGCCTCTTGAGAAAAATGTTTCTGCATGAATTGGAGAGCTGATTTGGAATTAATTTTGAATAGTTGTTCCAGTAATTCAGATTGATTTAAGATGCACCCAAGAATAATGCTTTCATTATAAAACCTCCTGAGCAAAATTTAAATTGTGCTAAATTAAAAACAGCCTCCGCTAAACCAGGGCTGATGAGCACAACAGAGGGATCAGAGACGCAGGGTCAGTATAATTTAATTCCTTGGCTTTGTTTCCCATTCCAGAAGAGTGCTTGTACCTGTCTCCTTGGGTTGCTAACCACCTAAGGAGCTTGCAAGTCATCCTGGATCGCTCAAAAGTGATTTGCATAGGAACTGCACCAAAACCAGCCCTGCCTCTGTGTTGTGCAGCGCTTCCCTTCAAGAAGCGAACTGGGCAAAGTACTAAGAAGCGCGTTGGAGACTTGGGCTGCATTTTTGGCAACGTCGGTGCAATGGGCTTTGCCAGTTCTCTCATTAGTGACATGACTCTTCCAAACATCTTGAAATGACTTCTGAAGAGAGATGTATGTGAGATACTGGATGAAAATGGCAGTTCGTCGAAACTGAAAGGATTTATGGGGAAGGGAAGGGGACCAGGAGATGTTAAACTGCCACATGCCAGGAGTCAGGAAGGTGGAAATGACCTGAGCCCAAAAGTTCTGTTTCTAGAGTTCCTGAATTTCTGTGCCGTGATGGCAAGCTGTGGGTGAGAGCTGTGGCACGAGCCGAGGGCTGCTGGTGGCACCACTGGTGCCTGGTTCCACCAGCGCTGTCCCTGCACCTACACAGCTGGTCCTGACCAGTGCCAGAAAGTGCCCCCTCTGAGGGGTCTGGCTGGGGGTCTGTGGAGCTGCTCTGGCAGGAATTAGGTTCTTATGGCTCATAGTAGCAGCTTCTCTTTCTAGCACAGGTTTTGGACAAGCCAGTTGAGGGTGTTTGGCTTTGGGTGCCTGCATAAGGGAGCACTCGGTCCCTTCTGAATGTGGCCGTGGGCAGACTGGTGTTGTCTGAGAGCACAGCGGCTCTGTGGGGTCTGCTACTGTCGAGGTTTCTGAGTTTCTTGTAAGCCTGTGATATGCCACTGAAGTTATCTGATGGACTATTTTCTAGAGCTGCCTGTTTTAATTAAAAACCTGCTACAAAAATCCCCAGTCGTTGATACAAGAAGTTTAAGCTTTAAGGCTCTGACAGCGTTTTGTTAGGTCCCTTTCCAGCGAACTTACAAAGCCGTGTTTAAACGTCTAGTTTCTTAAATTCTTGTCGACTCACGTAACGCACTCATTCATCTGTAATTTCTGTGATTACACCAGATGGAGAACACTTTGAGGTCCTCAGGAACACTCTGGTTTGTCTCCCCGTGCGTTCAGGAAGGAAGGGGAAGGGAGGCAAGATCAAGTCAGGCGCTGACGGGAGCTGAGCCTCAGTGGCTCTGCAGCCCAATCTCCGTGTTTCACATTGAGGGTTTGCTCCCAAGTGATGCTGAACGCCCCCTTGACCCCAACTTCCCTGTCACAAAGATACAACAACGCACGTGTGAACGGGCAGAAGCGTGTGGAGATACAGAGATAGGTGTGAGAGTTATTAAACAGAAACCAGAACATAGAACTGGATTTTTGTACTTTTCCCCCTGTGAACAAGACAGCCAGGACAGGTGTCCTTCTGAAGCTGCTCAGACAGGGTGGTGGGGACAGGAGGGTGGGAACTGACCAGTATGGACCAGTGAGAACATGGAGAGCTGAGCCGCAAGGGTGGAGAGCGCTGAGGTGCAAAGCCCAGCTCCGATTTCTAAGCAAGCACTGACTTCTTCTCCAGGATACGGAGCTCAGCCTTTGCCGTGTGGGCTTGCAAACTTTGCTTGGATGTTAAAAGGAGGGAAAAGATCTTTAGGTGTCTATGCCAAACACATTCTACAGTTTCACTTAAAGAAGAAATTCAGGCTCGCGGTTGTCATATGCTGGGATTCTGCGCCTTCCTGACAGCTGAATTATGATTTTAATAATTTAGAAATGCTACTGTGAGCCTGTCCATGTCTAATGGGCACAGAGAAGTGTCTAAAATCAAAAGCAGTTTAGAGAAAAAGCGGTCACCGTAATACAGGGATGAGACTTGTTACACCTCAATATTAACAAGTGTGAACTCTCCAGTGGGAAAACTCTTTGCAAAGTGCCTGTAAACTCAGTGCGCTGTTCTGAGGTGTGGAGTTAAGAGATTGCATTCGATTAGAGCTTTGGGCTGCTGGAAGCAGCAGCTCCGTAACGACCACTTTCTTTGGCATAACCCCACCAGGGTGAGGGCCTGATCATTCTGCTTACAAAGGTTTTTGTTCAGAGCAACAGAAACTCAAATCCATAATCTCAGTAGAAGCATCTGCAAGACAGAAGTGAAATATAAGGGGAAAAAGCGCCCTCCAGGCTCCATTCCCCTTGCTTTGATATTATCTTTGTGCCTGTCCACAGGAATGTTTAAAATTCTACTGCAGCTGCTCCAGCATACACGTATTATTTTTTAAACTCGCAACTAAACACAGACAAGAAGCCCATATCCCGCTCAGTTAATTATAAACCAAATCACATCCTGCAGATCACAGAGTATTTTCAGTGTAGTAGCCCCCAATACCCGTTTGAATTCAGCAAATCTATAGCTCACAGCACGTCAAGTGAAGAAACAACGACCGACATCGCGAAAAGAGGCAACGTACGCATCAGCAACTCTCTGTGCAATCTACGGCTCGAATGAATGCCTGAAACCACCATAAGCTCCAGTTGCCAGCTCCCTTGCACTCACGTTAACTTCTCTCCTGCAGAAGGAGTGTGAAACAGGACCTGCTACTCCACAGCCTGGCTCCTCCTGCACTCGCTCACCATCGCGCCAAGCATTTGTCAAGTGGGTGGAAGTGCTTTTGCTGTTTTATACAACTTCACATGAGCATAAATCGCAGCAGCCGTAAGGCAAAGAACAATCAAGCTCTCCACAGCTCCAGCCCCTTTTCGAGCATGCACCCGGGCAGACGCTGAGGAGTAGCTGCAGCCAGGCTCCCAGAACATGCTTGCCTGCTGCTCAGGAAGAGAAAAAGTAATACTCACCCCAGCGTTGTCATGGTTACAATAGTGTACCAAAAGGAGGCAGGAATACTGGTGAATTTGCTCGCCGAGGACCCTTTCTCTGCATAAAACATCACAGTTGCAAAGATGATGATTGCCATAGTGAGGGAAAAGAGCAGAAAGCCAAGCTCGGAGGCACAGCTCTTCAAAGTGTAGCCCAAGATTCTTAAGCCTTGGGAATGGCGAGAGAACTTGAAAATCCTGAAAACCCTGAAAACCCTTAGTGTGACAAAGGCTCCGCTGACGTCCTCGTTGTTGGTCATCACCAAGCCGATGTAGTACGGCATGATGGCCACCACGTCGATGATGCTCATCACGCTTCTAATGAATCTGTAGCGACTTGGGGCTGCAAAGAGTCTCAACAGATACTCAACCGTGAAAATCATCACGCAAGCCGTGTCCAAGCAAAAGAAAGCCACAGCGTATCTCTCCCCACATGGAAGCTCCTTGTTTCCAGGCACCGTGCCACAAGGGACAGTTTCCACGACATTAGTGATCACAGAGACAGCGATAAAGAAACCGGTGACGTAGTAAAAGACTAAGGCTAAGGTGCTGGTGTGGGGGTTCTCGAAGGCTCGCCACATGGTCTGCCGGAAGCTCAGGGATGGCATGGACCCTTCTTGGTTGTTTTCTGAGTCATTGTCATCCATCAGCCGCTCTGCATTTTCCCTCTTTCTGTCTTTGTACTCTTCGTAGCAGCAGTCCCCGATGATTTCAGGCAGGATCCCGTAGAAGGCAAGCTCTTCGTCGTAAGCAGAGATGCACTCGTACCTGGGGTAGTGCAGCTTGCCAGTTCTATAAAAATTCAAGATGCACCTAAAGACCTCAGGGTCCCGGTCAAAGAAGTACTCCTTAGTGTCTTCATTGAAGAAGAACTCCTTCTCGGTGCTGCCCAGGAGAGTGTCCGGGTATCTCTCCAGTGTAGTCCTCCAGGTCTGGAAGCGCCTGCCGCTCACGTTGAGAATGATCAGCTCATCCTGCCTCTTGTTCTTCTCCGTCGGAGCCAGTGGCATGGGGCAGTTGGCCACCGGCATCCATCCTATGGCGGCTGCCCTGGCAAAGGGCAACCACGCTGCTACTCCTGCTGCCATGATGACCCGCGGGCCTTGTTACTGGAGAAGAATGTTAGGCTGTTCCTGAGACCTCTCGGGAGTCAGATCAGTTCCATCTGAAACAGAGAACAAAACCAAACCACAGCACAGTCAAGCGGGGTGCCTGGCCCCATTGTGTCAGAGTCAGGTATCGGCACGTACGCGAGGATTCAGAACAACGGGCTCGCTCTCACCTCCCGTTTGAAGAATGATGTTAAACAAGGCACATGATAATCAGCGCAGCGGGGTTATGGCATTATTATAGATTGAAATTTTGAATAGCAAATGATTCCTCATTAAAAGCATTTTAAAAGTAGCATAAACACACTAATTTATATTTGCTTCCTTACAAACAAGACTAATCCATAATTCCCCAGGTGTAAGCCTCGTGTGCTCATCAGTTCAACTACAGCTGTCAAGAAAGAGCTGGGAGCTCCACCGAAACCAGCCAGTGGTTCACCCAGTGAAACGTGCGCCGTGAAACGCCGCCACTGGACTGAGCTGGGTTTCCAGTCTTAAAAAGTTCTGCATGTAATGAATCTTGCACTGAGAACATTTCCAGCTGAAGGAAACTAAATCTTCTCTGGTTTCCATTAGTTTTCTTGCGCCTTTAATTAACGACCTGGCCTCTGCAGCAGTTTTTCGCTGGTCTCTTTCATTTCGAGATGGGTTTCACTCTTGTGAAACGCTGCACCCCTCCACTGGACCAGAGGGAAATTCTGCCGGACAGGGAGACGTTGCTCAGAGTCCCTGAGCACAGCCAGCTTGAATCCCAGCTATGGAAGCTGATGGATTAAGCTACCAGCTGAGTACCAAGAATATCAGGATGAAGGAAGCCTCCAAAGTTGGGCAACTTCCTTCCAGACGGAAGATACCTTGATTATGTCCTAGAGAACAGAGGCAGGAGTCCTTCAGCAGAAGAGCTGATGGACTATTATGTTGAAATGATATATGTTCCCTGCACTCTTGGTTTCTAGATAAAAAATACCCCGAGTTGTCCAGACCCTCAGCCACTCGAAGCCAGCGTTCTCTTGAAGTTAGAGCGGTTCCTGAGGTTCTGACCTGGCCGTGAATTTCCTTTGTCTTTTTTGGTCTTTGGTCAGAGTTCTTACAGTATTTAACTTGTGTTTTAACTTGTATTTACTTTCACTTCCCTAGTGTTTGTCTGACTCTACCATAGAATTATCTGGAGAAAGGTGCCATTATTGTGTAGGATGCATTAGGGGCCCTATCAAAAGTCAATTTATCAATGCAAATCCCATTGATTCTACTGACTCAGGCCCTCAAAGCTTAATTGTATCCTCTACATGGTCTCCTTCGAGGCAGTTTTACTCGCAGGTTCTTTAATTGTATGAAAGCTGCCATTCCAGCCTGGAAGGCTGCAGCATTATTGATTTCAACAGGCCATCAAAATACTGAATAAAAAATGACGGGATCAATCTGTGGTGAAAATGCCCAAACTGCTCACTGAAAAGCTCTTCCTCTTCAGGGCACATTAACATTCATCACCTCAATGTGGAGTATCTTTCTGGGCAATTTTACTATCGAAAGGACAATTGAAGTCCCTCGTGGAAGCATCTTACTGCTGCTGGAAGAGCTTTTGTAATTACGAGATGTATAATAATCGGGAGTGATGCTTATCCCAGGGAGACGCTTTGCTTATATACGTGGCGCTGGAACAAACATCCCATAATATCTTCCTACAAAGAACTGTTCAATATCCCCATGCACTACTTTTCCTCTCTCTCCAAAGGGGGAATTTATGGCGCTAATTGTGCCAGACTGGCAGCCCCGGAGCCCGGGCTGCTCGGGAAGAGGCAGAGCACAGCGCTGCAAACTTTCTGAGCGAGACTTTGGAAACAAGCCCCGATCTTTAGCCGAAGGGGCATCCCCAGGGGCTCGGGGGGCTCAGGCAGCGGAGCTGCCCCTCTCCTATACCAGCAGTGAGGGAGGGATCTTCTCACTTTCATGAAGCACTGCGTGAAGAATTGGGCTGCAAAGCAGGAGGCAGCAAAAGGAGAACGATTTACTTCATCAATCACCAAATATACACAGGCAAATAAGCAAGAGACCAGGGCCGTGCGTCCTGTTCCTGCTTTCCCTGCTGCTAAACTGTCTTCTCTGCTTTTTAATGTCAATTAATTCTACCACAGTCGTTCTACCAGGACTGATCGGCGACGTACGGTGACCTGACCAGCTGCAGTACACTGGATCCTCATCTCCCCTTATTTCTCCGGGGAGCCTGGTTAGAAATCTCTTCTGTACTTTTATAACTTTGGTTGTAAATTCCAGGTTACCTACATTAGCTGCCGAGGCTCTATAAATACTTCACATATAATTGTTCTAATAAAGCACCGGTAACTCATCAGTGACTTACACATTTCTAAATCAATTTTTAAAGATAAAATGGGTCCGACCACGCCGGCAGTATATGTGGGGGAAGCTATAAATACCTCAGCTGTGAAAGGGAGAGGAAAGGGAAAGGGAAAGGGAGGGATGATGTTCTCTGGAAGTTTGGTTCCCACTTCTCTGTGACCAAGAGATGCAGCTGGTTAAGGAAACGCAGCGCACACAGCTTGATTTTCAAGGCTGCATTAAATCTGTCTCGTTTTGATCTCAAAACACACAAAAGAGCCTTTTTCAGCTATAAATCATCTGAAGGACTGAGAGGGAGAAGAGTAATGAAATCCCCTACCAGAGAGGTTTTGTTTTCTCTTGTCCAGGAGTCCTTGGAACCCCACCCCTCCCCAACTAAGAGACAGAAAATCCAGAGAGCCAGGGCTGGATCCGTAATTCAGGGTTGGACAAGCTTAAGCTGAGTAAAAAGAATATGAAGTAACCAGTTTATCTACAGAATGTGGAAAGAATCCTCCTTTTCTGCATGCCTGGGATTTGGTAACCAGTCTTTTTAGGCTGGAAAGCAATTGGCCGGGCTCAGAAGATACTGTACAGTCGACAGAGTCTCTTCAGCTCACGTAGCAAACAGCCACACATTAATTCTAACAAGCATATATTTAGCTGCACACATATTTCTAATTTTAATTACCGTAATTCCAGCATGTAATTTGAAAGAAACCAGTCAACAGAAGAGCGATACCCTCCTGATGACATTTAGAAGAGCCGGTACACAAAATAATTTGCCTCCTTCTGATTAAGAAAAGTCAGCATCTATAGAGGAAACATTCTGCTTTCCTTAGATAATTATGAGGGTGGTGAAATGGTGTGGGCAAATTGGACAGAAAAGCCTGTGGCACAAGCTCCTGTCCCCCTGCCACGACTCCTGGCCCCACCGAGTCCCTCCCTGACCACGGCCGGCTCCGCAGGTCGTCTGCTCTGCAGCCGCTCCGTGGGTACCGTGGTTTGATCTCAGTTCCAAACACAACCTGACAGACACGGCCGGGGCTCTGGAGGAAAACTTCGGGGAGCACAGTTATTTCTATTTGCCTAAAGAGTCAAGAAATAAAGACGGGGTTCTTACCACATTAGCTCACACCAGCAATGCCACACTTAATAAATGTCTCCTCGTAGTCTCATGAAAGCAGAAACAAACCCAAAATCTCGTAGTGCTTCCCCTTCTGGAAGCAGACGGGGACGATTTAAAATGCAACTGGAAAACATACTGTGAGTTTCTTGATGAGACCCTGCTAATGAGAGCGAGGAGCCTTGAGATCCTTCACTCTCTCCTCTCCTTGTTGGGTCAGGCTCAGCAGAGATGTATTGGCTTCCAAGCCAAATATGTCAGCCAAAGCTTCCAAATCCTCCCTCAGTCACATTTTCCTTTCCCTTTGAAAGCATATCAGACAATAAAACTTTCTGCAAAGCACTGGCTCCCTCGGTCCATTGGACAGATTTAGGAGCCAAAGCAACAGGCTCAGGATAAAGGCGTGCAAAGTTCTCCCCTCCCTCCCGGAGAGCCCCATCTTGCTGGCTCACAGCGATGTCTTACCTGGCAAGGAAGACGCTCTCAGCGCCCAAAAGTAAGGCTGAATCTGGGGAACTGGAAGGAAGGGGGAGCAGTCCCTCCTCAGGATAAAAGGTGAGCTGTGCAGCCTGCCTCCTGCCTCCCTCTCTCAGTGCAGTCAGAAGCAATCAGTAAATGTGATCATCATTGGGAAAGTATATATAGAGAGATGACTAAACAGCTTCTCCCTCATTGCTGCCGAGCCGGAGACTCTCCCTGCCTCTCTCGCCTGAGCTTGCTGCCTTTTGCCTCCTCCCCTTCCAGCACTGCTTGAAGCTTTGCTCTCGCTGCCCAGCCCAGCTGGAAACAACACTCGGGTCCCGGGGAGTCCATTCGCCTGGACACAGCGGGGAGATGGACCCGACTGGTCCCAGGCTGGGAGGCGAGACTGAAGCAAGGCGGTGTGAGCCAACAGGGACGCCCGCAAATGGAGTCATTAAATACACACCAGAGCCTACCCTGCATGCTAATGTGCCAGCAGTGGTAAGGGGGGGATGAAGGGGGAAAAAGTCTGGGATGAACTTCACTGGTCCCTCCTGGAGCTCCTTCTGCATCCCTGACTCTCGGGCAGGTGGGGACCACGCAAGAGAGGTCCCGTCTCCTGGGCAAGCAAATGAGCTTATTCCTCCAGCATCACAGACCTGCAGCCAACACCTCAGCCAGGGCTGAGGCTGTATTCAGGAATTTTTTTTAAAAAAAAGAAGAAATCCGGCTTAACCCGATCTTTCCCTCTCTCCTTCTCCCCCCTCCCCAGTCCTGCCGTTCTCTCTTGCCCTGCTCCTCGGCGGTTCTTACCAGTCCGGCAGCTCCTCAGCATCCCTCTTTCATCCGCGCTCCCAAGTTGGGCTCGGCACGCTCAGAGCCCCGCCAGCCGCGCTCCTTTAGCTCTCTGCCAGCGCATCTCCAGTAAGTAAATAACTCTAAGCCCGAAGGAGAGCAGAGCTGCCGGCGGCGGCTGATGCTCCGCAGCCGCACTTGGCCACTTCCATCAAGTCAGGCAGATACGTACACGCAGCCCAGGCGCTCGGCTGCCTCGCCATCGCCTCGCCTCCTTCCACCAGCCCAGGATCGCACTTTAATCCATCGCCGGGACTTCAGGGGCTGGAACGCTCCGTGCGGCCACCGAATGGCACCGAGGGAGGGTTGGGAGAGGCGAGGAGAGGGGAGGGCGCGGGGGTGGGAGCGGGCGGGGGCACCGCTCCTGCCCCTCGCTGGCCCTGGGGCACCTCCCTCCTTTGGGCGACGCCCCCGGGGCCGGTGTCCCCCCATCCTGGGCCCTTCCCAACCCAGGTCCGGTGCCCCCAGCCCAACCCAACCCCACCCCGCCCTTCCCCGCGGACCCGCTCACCTCCGCAGGGCGCTGCCGCCCGGGGCTGCCG
>WEIS01091558.1:0-16726 GCA_013389965.1 Todus mexicanus
ATCCTGACTGTGTCCCCTCCCAGAGTCTTGTCCACCCCATCCTTCTGATGCTGTGCCAGCCCTGCTCAGCAGCAGTCACAACATCGGTGCCTTATCAAGCTATGGGGACACTAACTCCATCCCGCCAAACCCAATACATCACCCATGATACCTTTTAAATAGCATTTTCGGCCACTTTAGTGATGTTCTGCAGGCAATGGTGTCTTATAGCAGGGAAGGAACCTAAAAGTCTCTTCATGCAGCTATTTAGATCTTTGAGTAAAGCAAGTATTTCTGTTGTGACTGATTTATAGCAGAGCAGAAACAATTATTTTTTTCTTAACTTTACCAAATATGCACTGCAATTATCTTTCTTTAAGCAGTGTGCAGAAGCTGCACTTAAACCAGAGAGATTCGTGTTATCTATGTTGCTGAAGTTGTCAACACTGCAAAATAAATGTAGTTTATCCTACAGGAAATCATCATGTATATTGCATATAAATACTGTAGTGAATTTTCCTATTTTTAAACCATTGCACAAGGAATTGTGTATTATTGCAGAAGATGAATACATAATGAAAAAAATTCTGAAAATATTTTGAATTTGCCTTGCCACGAACTTTGATGTTTTGACGCAACTGACTCAGTTTTTACAAGGATATGCTCTAAAGCAAACATTAACCAATGTAAGAGATGCTTTTTTAGCTAAAGCTGAACTGCAGCATGAAGCTGGAACTAGTAATGATGGCGTTCCTTTTCCAGCACAGTGTCTACAGGAAATAATTTTTAATTTTTCTGAGAGAGTATTATCAGAGAACAGACGGATCTTGGGAGATATCTCAGGACTTTTGCTTCTTTGTGATTTCAGAGACTGAATTTAAAACCAGCCTTATAATTCTTCAATCTTTTGCTGACAGATGTTTTAGAGATCTTTGAAGCTTGGAAGTGTAGTTCAAATGCTTTTACATGTAGGCAGAAGAACTGAGAAGTAAATATAAAGGTCCAGCGGAATAAAAAATAGGTGAAACAAAATGTTATGTATAGAAAATACAAAATTCTGACACTGTAGAAATGACTGAACCTCAGAAGATGGAAAACTGCAGAAGTTGCCCTGACATCACAAATGGTGCCAGGGACAAATTTATATTCTAGTTCTACTCTAAAAAGTGTACATATGCACCACTTTTTAATGCCAGAAGGCAAACACAAAAAAAATCAGAACAATCAGTTTTACTGAACGATTGTAGGAAGCATATTTTTACTAGTTTTGGACTCATTTGTCTTGCCTGAATGTGAACTTGCTTCTTTATCCTCCTGTTTCAGCCACAGACTTATTTACAGGTCAAATGTAGGGAAACTCTGTTTATGCACCCAGGTAATTGAAGTGCCAGTGAAGGAGTGGAATTTGATTTTTGAGAACCTTGATATGGATAAAGATGTCCATGAAATACAAAAGACCCTCTGAAGGAATCCCACTTAGAATTTTTTAGTCCCTTTTCAAAATGAGACTGTTGTTTTAAAATAGCAATAAACTTTCAATCAGTTTTGATTCTTCACATTAATAGGCATTCATTGTGGCTACTTGCACGTTTTCAGGTTGGAGAGGACTCCCGTCATTCAGGACCACCAGTTTTGCCAAGACCATCTAGCACATTTAATACAGTCAGCAGAGCTCAGTACCAAGATGTGGTTCCAGTGGGTATGTCTGCATACAGCCTCATTTCAGAGAAGTTCTCCACAACTGAGTGTGTTACGTCAGTGTGCACTACTGGGTTTTGGTTGGGGTGGGTGGAAGTTAATAATTTGTTCTGATTAGTTAATAATTTGTTCTGATTAGTTTTGTCCATCAGCATTTCCCAGTTGTTCAGTTGCAACCTGCAGGAATAATACTACAAAGTGTCTGTGGAGAACCAAATAACTGGTGAAAAACTTCTACCTTCCTTGATTGCTTACTTGATGCAGTGACAGGAAAAGTTGAAGCCAGTGAGCCTAGTTGTGTTCTAATTGGGCTCTGTGTATTCCCTGTGATTTTTTGTACAACTTCTGAGCATCTATTTTGGCAGTATTCCAGAAAGTGTTAATCAGCTTGGAATTAGTCATTAGCTTAACTTCTGTTCTCAGTTACATACACACAAAGTTACTCGTTTCTGTGCCATCAAGGTCAGAATTTAGCTTATTGAATCTAACAGCTGCCACATTGTGCTAAATCAAGATAAATTACTCTGATTGACTATAACTAGATCTTTGTACTTTGGCATGTTTACTTGAAAATCTCTGCTAATTTAAATCCTTCCCCTTGCCATGGACATGGTGTGCATACACTGCAAGCTTAGCAATTACCAAGGATTTGCTATGGGTGTTTCCAATGATTATTTAATGTTTGAGAATGGATTTCAGTGCAGTGAAAACGAAAGTCCCTGCAATTTTATTTTAGCAATGAATAGTCTAGTTTGGCCTTAGTTAAGAGTGTGAGTGATATAACAGAAATTGCTAACAGAATTAGAGCAGTTAATAGTTGAAAGGACATGTCATAATGAGATTTATTCATAATCAAGAAGTGTGATCCCTAAATAACAGTAGAATTGGTAGCCTTTCTTGAAAAAATATTAACTCAATACTGCTAAATTTGAACCATTAAGATGAAGTCTGCTGTCACTATTCAAAACTCAGGAAGAATGCGGTCCTGTCTTTTAGTATCAACTTGTTTCAGCATAGTATTTTTGTTGATGTTTTCAGCTTATAATGACAAGATTGTTGCATTTTTGCGGCAGCCCAATATCTTTGAAATTCTACAAGAGCGTCAACCAGATCTTACCAGGAATCATTCACTCAGGTAATAAAATTAGTTTAGTTTGCTATTCCTACTTAATTAAAAAAACCTGTTTGGAATTAGTTTCTTTCATTAAGATTGTAACAGATTGCAGACTTTTGGCTTAATCAAACATAGTCATAAAGGTATAGGAAAGAGTTCTTGTATTGTATTTCTATGTAACTCCCTGAAATAAGGTTTAGAAAACTAAGAGCCAATGTATTATTACAAAATAGAGGTACTTACAAGAAAATGTTTGGAACAACTAGCAAAGGAGATTTGCTGGTCTTCAGAATGTGTCAAGACAACTGGATGTCATGGCAACTGTGCCCATTCATTTGAGTACATCTACAGCTTGGGAGCCTGAGGCAGAGTGGCATTTGGTTTTGTCCTTATCCTCTCAATGTGTATTTATGGAAAGGCTGTCCTGACCTAATCACCTTGGAAGTAATCTTGTATCAGTCAGAATTTTTAGTGTTTCCTTAAAATTTACAAAATGAGTATCTAGAGGTTTTTACATAGTGCAATGAGAATTGATGAAGGATTATCTTTGATTGTAATATGGTTCTTATAACTCCCTTGTATGCTTAGACTAGGAGTGATAAAAGTGAAATTCATGAAGTGGCAATATACCTCTTAAAGTGTATCCCACACAAAAGTGTGTTCATGTACTTGAGTATAACAGGTGGAATAATTAGAAACTTGGATATTAGTGACCAGGATTCAAATGACTGTATCTATTCTTCCTTGGACACTAAATTTAAAGAATGCTGGTTTGATGGTTGCTGTCTCCCCTGTGCAGAGACCTGCCAATGTAGTGCTCTGTGTTCCAGATGTTGATCCACACTGGCTTGCATAGCAACCAGTACTGAATTTCTTTTTTATTTCCCCCATTCTCATAGGGTTACTTATTGGTCCCTTTTCCTCCATGCCCTGCACTTTCTCAAAGTTCAACAAGCTGCCCTGTTTTGCATTTTCCCAAGGCATTGCATTCTAACAACTTTTGTGATGAGGCTTCTATGTTAAAGATTTGTTTTACCCTCTAAAACCCTGGCTGGCAAACCTGAAATGATGTACTAGCAGAATACACGTTCTCTAGAAGATACAGAGAAAAGGAGGAAAATAAAAATGTACAGTTCTCAGTCTGTCAAAACAATTCCTTTGCTGCACCCATAACGCTGCAGGCAAGTTTGTCCCACCAGGTTTCGTTTGAAATGTGAGCAGACTAATCTGTTGGAAAATAGTATACAAACAATTTCTGATAGTTGATAGATAATGATAGTTTTATTATTACTTCTTCATTTCCCCAGGGCACTTGGCTTCCTTATCATTTTCTTAATGTTTACTGTTTTTTTGATAATTTAGAGTTCAGACTGTACAATGTTGGTATTATCAGATTCTGTTTCTTGTAGAATCTTCCTTCTGATTACAGAATCATAATTTGCCACAAGCCGAGCCCTTCTCAAGAAAAGATTGTTTTCATATTAAAAATAGCAGACCAAAGGATAAAAGATACCGAACTCTGTAACTCCTCCTTTACTTGAGACTATTTATCCTTTTGTATGCTTATTTCATAAATAAACTGAAGATATATGTCTACCTTACCTGCTTTAGCATAATGATTAAGGATTTTTATGAACACAGTTTTATTTTACATTGAGTAGGATTGGTCAGAGATGCCATTCTGTTGAGTTGAATGGTTCCATTCTAATCTTAGTCTTTGAAGTTGCTGTATTTGATTAAGGTAAAGTATCTTCCATTATACATCTCATATGTTCTTCTAGAACTGATGCTTCAGTAACATTTCGTACATTTTTGTACAGATCCCAGTTTCATTTTTCCTAGTTAGTCTTTTAAGACCCTGATTTAGCAATTTACTGGAATCCTTCTCTATTTGACACATTGTGAGACTAAGCAACTCCAGTGACATTGCTGTAACAGTTAAATTAAGACCTAAGTGAAATCACACACTATGAATTCTTTGTGTCTTTCTTTTTTGGAGTAGTGATTAGTACAACTATCTGTAGTCTATTTCTTTAAGGACACCTGTGTAATTAAAGTACAATGATGATGATTTCTTTTATTATTACTCCTCCTACTACAGTATAGGTGAGGAGGAATATCAGTATTTGACCAGTGGAAGAGGACAGAGATCAGAGGCAGAAAGGGACCTCAGGGTAATAATTGACAAGCGGCTGAACATGAGCCAGCAGTGTGCCCAGGTGGCCAAGAAGGCCAACAGCATCCTGGGTTGTATTATAAATAGTGTCGCAAACAGGGCTAAGGAAGTGATCATCCCCCTGTACTCGGCATTGGTGAGACCCCACCTCGAGTGCTGTGTTCAGTTTTGGGCACCTCAGTACAAGAAGGACGTTGAGGTGCTAGAGCAGGTGCAGAGGAGCAACTACGCTGTGGAAAGGCCTGGAGAACAGGCCCTGTGGAGAGCATCTGAGGGAACTGGGGCTCTTTAGTCTCAAGAAGAGGAGACTGAGGGGAGACCTTATTGCTCTCTACAACTATCTGAAAGGACATTGTAGAGAGGCAGGTGCTGGTCTCTTCTCGCAAGTCAATAATGATAGGACAAGAGGCAATGGCCTGAAGCTCCACTGGGGGAGGTTTAGGCTGGATGTTAGAAAGATTTTTTTTCTCTGAAAGAATTATCCAGCATTGGAACAGGCTGCCCAGGGAGGGGGTTGAGTCACCATCCCTTGAAGTGTTTAAAGGGCGTATAGATGAAGTGCTTAGGGATATGTCTTAGGGGTGATAAAGATTAGAGTTAAAGGTTGGACTGGATGTTACTGTGATTTAGAAAGATCTCCTAAATTTTCTGTCTAATGTAATTTCTCATTCCTAAAAAGAATGAAGAGATGTGAGATGAAGTTAAGGATCTATTAAAATATGCTGTGAAAGTGTACTACAGATAGGAAATTGTTGTTCAGAGGCTTTATGGTGAAGTGAGAACGTTGTACTTACAGTGTTATAAAGCCTGTAGCCAGGATCAAACCTTGTTGCAAGCCACCACAGATAAAACTGTAGAGGCTGTTAAATAATGTAAAAGTCTTTAGGTTAAGGTACCTATTATATCTGAAACAGAATTTATATCCTAGCAGAAATTAAATAGAATATATTAAACCCCCTATTGTTGAAATCACAACTCTCATTGACCCTGAGAAGCCATGGATTACATTGATTTGGAGGGTCTTATATGTTACTTAACACAGAAAATGTCCTTCTGGTTCCATGTTGCCAACTAAATGCTAAACTATATTTTGTAATCTACCATTTATTTCCTCAAGCCTTGCCATTTGGGCACTGATGTAAATTAGACTAGGCTTTGTAAGTGTCTAGACGTCCTGCCTTGGGCACTCTAGGGCCATGCTCACAGGTTAGCAGTGCATGTTGGCTCTTGCTCTTCACAGTGCTGGTGGAACTACAGGGCTTCCAGACTGAACTCAGGTCTTAACTGGCTGCAACCACAGCATTGATGAAGCAAGTGGTTGACTTTCAGTACCTCTCTTCATGGAGAAAAGCAGTGAACTACACACTCCTGCTACAGCCACAGCTGCCACCCTGACAAGCATGCACTGGGAGGCTCTGGACACAGCTCCCTTTTCACCCTTATATATGCAGTAAATGTAGTGCAAGTTACCAGGGAATGTGTGTTAGGTCTACTTTTTGGCGTCTTTACGCATTGTGATTTTAGAGACAGATGGCAAGAAACTTGGTTTGATCCTTTTGTTGAAACTGCATTATGCGAAATCATGTGTTCCAGAAATTCATTTTGCAGCTTAAACTGTTGCGGCTGCCATCAGCCTTGTTACAGTACCAATTGCATGGGTTGTTTTTGACCTCCTTGACACTTTTGGTAATAGGACAGTGGAATAGATGGACCTTACTTGTGCTAATAGACGAGGAAAAAAAAAAAAAGTATGTACTTCTACTTTAAAATGCAGGAAAAAACTACAGAGAAAAAGTATCAGCCAAGGAATTATATTCAATATAAAATCTATGTTACCATGCTCAGTTTAGGATGCATAGACTCTGTAATAGTGACCAAATTGGGTCTGGGAGAAAGGGTACATGCTTGAGTCAGACAGCAAGGGAGAAATAGTACAATGTTTTTTCTGAAAGATCTCTTAAATGCAATGTTGTACAAAACCTCCACTTTTAAAATCACAAGTGTGCAGTGTAATGTATGGCTTGCATTTGTACAAAGGTTCAAGAAAGACAGTACCTCTTTAAAAGAGTTCACTTTCAGAATAGTAATGTCCTCCCACAGGGCCTTGCCTCCTACTTTGAATTCAGGGTCACAGCTAGTGTGAACTTGAAGGATTTTATTCTTTTATTTTATTTTTGACTGATTGGATGGCTGTATTACCTGAAGCACCCTGAGCATTGAAGAGATGAGGGCAACAGGGGAGTCATTCCTCGGAACAAATTAACTGTTTGGTTGTAAGATTTTGCTGCGCAAAGGGATATGATGTTGCAGGGGAAAAAGAGATTTCTGAAATACAGATGCATAGCCCAGAGGTTTTTATGATATACCCTGTACTTTTTCTTGTTGCTGTGGTGTACATTGGTGCCTTATTTGCAAAAGATTATTTTTGAAAATCTTTATTTGCTTACACAGGGAGAAGATCCAGTTCATCCGGACAGAGGGAACACCTGGGTTGGTGCGTTTATCCAGTGATGCAGACCTTGTCATGTTACTCAGGTAGACACTTGTGCTTTCAATGCACATATTAAATATGTTGTGGCAGGTGCATCTAAAAAAATCAGGCAATTCTATTCCCTAGAATTAAACCCTTGTATCTTGATGTTGTATTTGCATCCATTGTAACAGTGCATCATGAAATTTGTGGGTACATTTAAAATTGAGTCTCGTGAAATATAATTGGCATTAGTAGTAGTATTTTGAGGTCAGGTTGCATAATGATAATCTTTTATGATCCCTAAATCTCTGAAGTAATTACAGCTGTAAAACAAATCTCATTTTAAAGCCACATTGAAACTTTTTTTTAATGTGAATATTGCTTCTTAAAAAACCGTTAAAGATTTTTTTTATATATATATAACACATGGAGATGACACAAGTTTAACACATAAAAATCTGGCTTCAGCTATTTTTTTTTTAAATAAAGACCACATGAATGTTTTTATAATTGCTCTTTAACTGGGCTTTGTTCCCTCTAGTGTTCTGTTAACAGCAAAGACTGCAAATAATTCTTATAGTGGAAATAAAGCACATTCAAAATTTTGATTGCAATCTTTTCTTTGCAGAAATGCAATAATCAGTATAACTAATTTTTAAGGTACAAGTAGTAGCCAGTGCCTCTCCAGAATAGCATTATAATATTCTTCAGATTTTATTTCTCTTAATCTTTTATTTTTTTTAAATCTAACTGAAAAGTGTTGCTTGATTATTTTCTTCCCATTAATAATCTAATAGTACCATTATCCAGAGGACATATTGTTGATTAAATGTTATCTATGTGTCCTTTAGTTTCTTTAAATGTTGGATGCTAAACCTCAAGGCTGGACTGAGTTATTGAGCCTATTGTGAGTAAATCCTGATGTAAAATTGAAGATAGGCTAAATTAAAATGGTGGTGTACTGAGATGATGAAATTTCTTTTCCTACCAGTATTTAGACTCAGTGTTTTTTAATTTTTTTGCAGTATCTTCTAGCAGGGTGTCATCATGACCCTTCTCTATGAAACCCTGAAAGAGTGCACTCTCATCGTTATGCTTCAATTGTCCTGGGGCTCAGGACACCTCGATTCTATATTTAGATTGGCTGGTTGGATGACCTTGGGAAAGGCTGTACCCATTTCCATGCGTCTGTTTCTTCTGTTGAGGGGAATGATGTAATTGTCCTTGTAAAGCACTCTGAGATGTAGTAAATAACTGGGTGGAATCACTATTTCTGATCTTTTTATTGCTTGGGAAGACTAAATCTTTTCATATGCTTCAGTATATCTTAAGTTGCAGCTAACTAAAAATAAACCAACCCCTATGTGTTTAGGGATGGAAGGAGGTACAACATATCACATTTTTAAAAATACTGTAAAAATGACATTATATTATGCTTCAGATGTTAAGAAGAAAATACTTTTCAGTTTCTTCTTCTGAACCTCTTGTTTGGTATACAACGCAAATCACCATTTTAACACTTAATTTAATTCAAGACTGAAATAGTGGCTTATATTTTAGCACATTTTCAACATCAAAATGTAACTTAGGGGAGAACAAAACATGGGCATGAATGAAAAAACAACCACCAAAACATGCCCATCTCCCCCAAAAAACTCATACAAAATTGTTTTCTAGTTTTTTGTTTTGGTGAACAAACTTAGTAGGAAACATCTTTTATTTGATTATCTATTATCTTTTATTGGTTGAGCTCTCTTATAAAAGATTGGCTTGTGATTCTTTCTTTGGCTCCATTTTTGAAAATAATTTTTACATATTATCTCAATAGTTTATTCTTATCTTTGCTGTATTTAACATCCAACATAGGCTTTGATACCAGATCCATTCTTAAATTAGATATTATGTCTCTCTTTGGATTTGCTTTTGTCAATTTTGGGAGAAGGCTGAAAGTTTAATATACACACAGACTCTGTGTACAGAGATGAAGTGAGTAGGGTGAAAATGTTTATTGTTTTTCTCTTAAAGCTTTGTAGCAATAATAGATGAAGCATGAAATAATTCAACCTGAACAGACTTGCTGTGATACCCATTTCAGCAACAGTGCTAGCATTAACAATAAAATAAAAAATAACTTAGAGCAACAAGTTTACTATTGAATACACTCAACAAGTTCAGATGTGATTATTAGATTATTAGTCCTGAAGGCTTATAATGTTTGTCTGCGTTCCTGGTCTTTTTGCAGTATTGCAGATCATCTTCCAGGAAAGTGTGACTAAGATTTTCAAGCCCTTCGTAATGAGAACCTGCTTGGGAAACAAAGAAAAAAGAAGAAGAAAAAAAAAGAAAAAGAGGAGGAGATGACAGATTTTAAAGGCTGATTAACTATAGCCTTCTATATAGTGATGTCCCACAGAAGTATTAAATTACTGATTTCCAGTGTATTCAAGACCTGATTGAAGGAATGGCAATAAAATATTTTGTGGCACTCTAAGTATGCATAGTGGAAGTAGGCAAGTGACTATTAAAGAATGCAAGCTAGTAACTAGAGATTTATTCCTAGAAAGTGAAAAATGCCATTCATTCAAATAAACATTTTCTTTTCTTATTTGCTTCTTCTTATCAGCTTGTTTGAGGAGGAGATAATGTCATACGTGCCACCACATGCCTTACTTCATCCTAGTTATTGCCAGTCCCCAAGAGGCTCGCCGGTGTCTTCACCTCAGAACTCTCCAGGTAACTTGCTCAGGCATAGCTTCTGCACTGGCTGTACAAAACCACTTCTCGTACTTGGTAAAGGCCAGTTCCAGATCAGGAAAGCCAGTAGGACACTCCTGATGCATTCCCAGAAGTCAGAGGACAAGTATAATAGAAAACTTGTTTGACTGTAATTTTTTCTTTGCTTTCCGAATTGAAATTCATTGCAGCTTAAAGCCAAAAACCTATTATTTGGCAACTATAATCTGTTTCCTTCTGTGATTCCCAGCTTTTAGATGGGTACAGTTACATGATCTAAAGCACCTTCTGAGTGGTCAGTGAGCTTGTCACTGCAGTACTTCCGTTATGATGGTACTTTTAAGATACTGCAGTAGAGCTAGTGCCGTAATTCAATTTACGTTATGCCGCATGTCGTGACTTTTCGTATTTCTGAAGACCTATGTTCTGTTGCTCCAGCAGCAGCAAAGTTTTAGTTCTGGTTTTCAGGAAAGTCAACAAATGTGATTGCATTTGACTGTCAAACCTGAATGTTTGCCTTGGGCTCACAAGATGTTTTTTCAGGATTAAAGATTAGTGTATTGCGACTCTAGAGGTTGTATTTTGTTCTGACTTGTAAAACGTGAAAACTTGTTTTTCACTGATGTTAAACAACTGACTGCTCATGCCAGGATTCTGATGCCTAGAGAATTAAAAATACAAGACCTAATAACTGTATTTTAAAATGAGTGTTAATGAGACCATGGGGCAATGAGTGACAAATTTATATAAAGCCAGATTGTTGCTTCCTAACGTGAGTTCAAAAGATAGCATATTGCAGCTGTCCGGAAATACACAGAATGGAATAAAATTGATCTTTCACATATTAACTAATTTATGGATCAGAACTAAGTTATTTCAACTATGACAAATTCCGTTTGACCTTTGAAGGCTAAGTACAGCAATTGAAGTTTATAGATGTTACTGTTCTTAGTTTTCTCAAGAAGCTAATAGGTGTGTAAAATAAAATCACTGCTGCAACTCAGAAGTGCCTTGAGGGGATTTCTACAAATTTGAGAACAAAGATACGGATAAATAGAGAATCCTTGGGATATAGGCAACTCCAGGTACTTCCAGACAATAAGAAAATTTTATCAGAAGAAGTATTGTGATTTTTATGGTCATTTCCAAGTCCACAGTCAGAAAGAGCTTTGCCTTTTCAAGAAATCAGATAAAAACCATTCATAAACATGTCCTGAGTGGTAGCTTTTCCTGCTGCTGGACATAGGGACCTCTGTAGGACCTATTTGAAGAAACTGTCCATGGATTCTTAATGATCTTACAGCATTCTGCAAAGCAACAAAATACAATATTTACATGTATCGATATTTTTGATACACTTTAAATGTAATTGTTTCTGTGTTGAAAAAAAAAAGAATAATGAAATCTTCATGTATGCGTATTATTTCCAATTGCAGACCTGGCAGTCTTTTATGCGTAAAAACAGTTTTGGCTTTCAGAGTTACAATATCTTCATTACCAGTACCTGCATCAAAGCATGCTGGACAGGACTTCACTGCAATAAAGTAATTTCAAAATGCTTTCAATCTTTAACATGTGATATTCTCATCTATTCCTCAAAGTAGCAGCACACAGCAAAGGATGAACAGTGATTAGTCTTGTTTGAATAATTGAAAAAACCTTGATGGACAGGTTATAGTCTTCTTAAAACTGTAAACTCTATTTTAATTCACAGAATCATATAGAAAGACCATAGAATCTCCCTGTCAGTCTGTTTGTGTTGGTGTTCAAATGACTTTTTGATGAAAAACTGTAAATAGCCCATCATTTCTATGAAGGCTTTATGGTTTTTTTGTCAGCTAAACTGGCTGTGCTGCACTGTCGAAGGTTGCGTGTTAAGGATCCATTGTTTGGATCAGCAACAACCGGTTATACAACCTCCTTGGGGAAAGTGCTTTAGAATATAACTTCTTTGAAAATCAAATACGATTATCACATCACTGGTGTTTTTCAACTCTTCCATTAACGTATTTTGTTCCCAATGTGGAAGTAATCACAATAATTGCCCAGGAATTTCTTGGCATATGCATCTGATTTGCAATGAACAATTGTCATGTGCTGACAGAATAGTACTCTGCTGATTTCTGAACCACGAAGTAATGTGTTACGAAATTTGGGTTCTCCAGTATCTCTCAGCAAAAATTTCATTCAGGGATTAAGATTAAAGTATGATTTTGCTTCCTTTTTTTGGTGACTACAGCTTTGTACCTACTTCGACCCAAAGCAAAATAAAGTAAGGGGAAAAGGCCAATAATTAAAAGCTGTTTACAGTTTCAAGTTTCTGTAAGTTTTCTGCAGAATTCAGCTGAACGTACTATTAGAAGCCCTGGATGTGTTCAGTAAAAGAGGACAGCCACTATAGATTAATCAATGACTGTGATTTGTTTTTCCAAAGAGGTCCTGCATGTTCCCATTGCAGCTCTGAGGATTCTCTGACACCTATTCTTCTCATGGATTGCTCGAAGCCTAGAAGAAGTGGCGAGTGTCTTTTTGGTCAGGCAGGTCTTTTAAAGACCTGTAAATGTCATTCAGTGTGAATACTGATCTCGTTTGTTCTCTCTCTGACCTCTGCAGAGAAATCGGCTCTGCAGCTTCTTCCAGGAGCCACTTCTGCAGAATGTGTTTGTCACCTTTTCCATCAGACCCATATGCTTTGTGGCTGAGCAAACTGCTGTTATTTCCCCTTGTCTCTGTGCACAGAGTGAACAGTTACATTGTCTCTCTTTAAATAACCTGAAACATTACGTTCTCCTCGTGCCTTCACCATAATAATAAATGTTTCTATATTGACTTAGTTTCATACAGGGAGCCAAAAGAAAACTCACATACAGAACTGATTGTCACTTAAAAGACAGAAGTCTACATGTATGTGCCTCTAAACTATTCATTTGTATTTCCAGTGCAGTATGGGCCTGTTAGATGATATCTAACTTACCTGCTCATTGCAGATAAGTAGTTGGCAACCTATTGTCACGGTTTGGGGTCAGGGCACCCCCAAAATCTGCAACAGAACGCTCTCTCCGCCTCCCCACCCAAAAAAGGGAGAAAGAAAATAAAGGAGAGAGACTTATCGATTAGGAAAGGAAACTAGAACAGCTTTACTAAAACATGAAAATAATAATAACAGTAATAATAAAAGGTAAATATATACAAATATGTACAAAACCAGTATCGAACCCAACTCCCCCAGATGGTAAATACGTCACCGTCACCACTGATGCTGTGGAAGGGCCCAGCAGCAGATGGGAACTGGGAGCTGGATTCAGGGATGCGGCCCAGAACCTGGGGCCCAGCCAAGGCCGGAGCTGGTGGCTGAGACCGGGCTGGAGGCCTCAGGGCAAAGCTGAAGCTGCCAAGGCCAAACCGAGTGAGGAAGAGTCCTGAAGCCAAGAGAGCAGCTTGATCTCGGGGAAAACCAAAATGGCGAAAAGGCCAGGAGAGAAGGGGCAAGAGGGCCGAGACCCTCGTGATCCCTCAGCTTTATACCGAATATGACGTATACGAATATGGCATATGCCTGTTGGCTAATTTAGGGTCACCTGTCCTGGTTGCTCCTCCCTGAAGGTGCAGCCTTTACTTTTCTGCACCCCTCAGTGTGGTACACAGTCTATCAATGACCTTGGTTTGCATACGAATCCTTGGTACTAACTATAAACAGGGAGCATTATCACTGTTAGAAGCAGGCTCTGTCTGGTAAACATGCTGCTAACTTCAGACAGACTTAGCTGAAAAGTAAAAGAAATGAAACAGAATTTCTGTTCTAACCCAAACCAGGACACCTATGCATACTGCAAAATATGACAAATGTTAAATAGCCACTGAGTTTTTTGTAAGGGATGTCTACACAGCCATGCAGGGGAGGAATTTAATGTTATAAAAAGTAGGAGTGGGAAGATGAGTGTAAAAAGGCTAGGATTAACTGCCTCTTTGGCACTCTGTCTTGCAATCAAATCAATTGAAATAATTTATCCAGGGAGACAGTGTAAGTTCTAATGGTTGTATTATTCACAGTAGACAGACTAAAAAACTGATCTGTATATACTGGACTTGTACACACAGATGTGGGTATATGCCATTTTCTGGCATACAGTTCTCATCGCTTCCTGCTTTTCAGAAATTGACCCTGTTTTTCAATAACAAATCACTTTAGATGACCGTCATGGATGTTCCTGCAGTCACATGTGCAAAGTTTCACAAACTTGAATTTGGTAGTCTTTCCATTCTTCCAATATTTTTCTTCCTTGTACTTCTGCAAGGAAAAACTTCTACTAGGGAATTTCCAAAAGTCTTCAGCTTGATGACTTCAACAGGGGCACTGCAGAGTACAGTCTGCTTATGCCTCATTTCTAAATTCTTTTTTTTCCTGATAATATTAAAACCAGAACAGAGCAGAACATTTATTGCATGAGTTATTTTAAAGATTAGACATAAAATGTACTTGACAAACAAAAGTTAAGTCTTTTCAGTTGATTGCTCTGGGGTTTTTTGATCTATCTTTTGCACTGATGTGGATTTGCTCTTTTAAGAATTAATTTAGAAAGATGCTAAGTCTTGGATGCAGAGCAGATTTGAAGACATGGAGCTTTTACTCTTTATGAAGGTGGCTAAATCAAACGCATACCATGACTTTTGCAATTCAGAAATCTTTTCAGTAGAGTAGGGGACTTTCATAATTTTATGTCATTACAGCTCATTCTTTGCTTATTGCTTCCTGCAGGTACTCAACGTGCCAATGCCCGAGCTCCAGCTCCTTACAAAAGAGATTTTGAAGCCAAGCTGAGGAACTTTTACAGGAAGTTGGAGACTAAAGGATATGGACAAGGTCCAGGGAAATTGAAGTATGTTAAGAATCTCATGAAACTGGATTTGTTTCTCAGGCAGCCGGCCTTTTCTTGCATGTCTACAAGCTTCTTCCCATTAAAAGGAATGCAGATGTTATGGTTGCCCTTACACTTCTGGAAATAGAAAGCCTGTCATAAAAGACAACATGTGATTCGTAACAGAGGATACAGCAAGTTCTAAGCATATTTTCTATGTTTCCTCCAACTATATTTTCATACAAATAATATTACCAACACAGTGCCAAACAGCACTTTGGGAAGAGGCATGGAGAAGAGGAGGCATCTGAATTCTTGCACAGCAATTGCTGTGATATAAACAGTCATATTTTTGCATCTCTTTTTTCACTGAAAAAAATAGATAGGCTTATCTTTTGTGTATCATTGCCTGTATGGATACCACAGTCCTCTTTTGCTAAAGAGGATTCATAAAATTAAATGTTACTAAATTCTAAGGCTTGCCTTAAAAAACCTGCTAATTTTTGTTACTTCAGTACTCTGAATTCTAGAGTGTTTGGAGTGAGGTCTTTCCTCCCTCATTTATTTGGTAATTGTGTGATTATGTACTGTTATGTTAAGGATGATCATCATAAGATACTTTCATAATCCTGTAAATTAGCAAATCTCATGCAAGCTATCAGACTCTCATAGTTTGATATTCTCATAGTAGCCATGAGGCACCAGAACTCTTTTAACCATTTCTTCTATTATAATAGGGGGGTAGATTTAATTTGGGTTGGGTT
Organism: Todus mexicanus; assembly: GCA_013389965.1. Lineage (NCBI taxonomy): Eukaryota > Metazoa > Chordata > Aves > Coraciiformes > Todidae > Todus > Todus mexicanus. The sequence continues at coordinate 15,794 of WEIS01091558.1, forward strand.
GGGTTTGGGGTTTTTTTGTTTTGTTTTTACTTCCTCCAGCCAGTTCATTCTCACACTTTGCAGGAATTTGTGCAGAGCTCAGACTTCATTTATGTGAGTGCATTAGAAATTTTCCACAACTGAAATGGGATTAAAATAATACTGTTTAGACAGTCTTAAGAGACAGGGATTAGACATTGTCTACATATAATGTAATGAAATCATAAATATTCAAAGCGTAATCTATGAAAGTTTTGTGATGAATGATTGGGTAAATAGCTGTTAGAAGAGCATGACATATGCTACCTGCAAGACCCATTACATTTCATGCACCTTTGGGTTTTTTTCTGACCTATTTGCCTTTACCCTGTGGATTTTTAAGCAGAACAACAGATGATGTTTGAACACAAGTTTTTTTGGGGTTGCTTTCTCAGGCATACTCTGACCCGCTCCTTTTTTTCAAACCAGAACTGCAGCACAGCTGGCATACTTGCTTGGCTCCTTTTGTTGCTCAGGTACCTTGCCTATCCCTGGCCTCTCCAATTCTGTGTCCTCTGCAGGATATCACAGTGCAATCATTGACCAATCTCTGCTGAAGTAGTAAGGCCAGCAGGGGCTTTGCAAGAGGCCGTGTAGCAGGGTAAGCTATCTCTCTACAGGCAGCAGCAGCTCCCTGACTGATCAAACACATACATAAGGCATACTATTTGCATTTAAATCAAGCTAAGTTTCAGGAAACTAAATTATTTTTTTGAGGCATAAGATAAAATGTCTAAGTAAGGAGACGTCTTTGACTTCTTATTTTAGGTCTTTATGACACTTCCTCACTTGCACAATTTTTCTTTTAGAAAAGTACATAATGCTTTCACATGTGATACTTAAGCCTGGTTTTGGATGAACAATTGCTTTTCCTTCAAGACTTTTCTTGGCAACCTATGCATACTGCAAAATATG
>WEIS01091564.1:0-10247 GCA_013389965.1 Todus mexicanus
TTGTGCTCCAGCCCCTTCAGCATTTAAAAGCAGAACTCGGGATTCATGTTGGCATTTTCTGGTATTTTTCAATTACATGTTGATACCTCCTTTGCTAGGTGCTGTAGAAACACAATGAAGAGGTGGTTTCCATTCTGAAGGGCCTAATACATTGATTTGGTTTTTATTAACAAAGCTAGAAAGCTGGTGAAAGCTTCCGTATGCTTTCTAGAATCCTGGAAATCGTTTTTATTTACTGACTATTCATTTTAAGCGTCATTTTTACGCACCACACCACTCCCGTCCTTGAGTACTTCTGGGGACTGAAGTCAGAGTCTGCGCTGTGTAAACAAACAGGTGTGTCTGGCATCCCGAGGCACCTTCTGGTTTGCAGCTTTATTTCCTTGGGGCTTTGCAGAGTCTGGATTTGTTCATGGCGGGACTGTTGCAAATCCTGCCTTTCCTCCAAACGCTGCAGAGCAAGTGGGCATGAGGTTTGGAGTTCCAGTTCAGCTGAGTAGTGGCCTTTTACTTGGTGTATTTTGGATCTGCAAACTAAGTGCTTGTATTTTTTAAGTAAAGAAAGGATGAATAATTATTTACCTCAAAGTTGCTTTTTCCTCCCTCCCTGAACGTCTACATCTGATTGCATACAAAGAAACTGAGGCTGACAGATGGTAATTTTCTTGCACACGACCACACAAAAAATCTCAGGGTAGAGAATAAAAATTGTTGGTAAATTGCATCCCGATTCCTAATTAAAGATCTTCTGATTTTGAGTCTCTTGTCTTGAGAGAAGAGGGTTAAAGGAAAGAAATGATAGTATAGACAGTCTCTTTACTAATATATTGTTACATTGAATTGGTTTTCCTAAAATACAGGCCACTTCTTGCATCTGAAGTCTGTTTCACTAGGAGGTTCTTGGTGCCCATAATTCAGTTTAGTAACTTTTAAGTGCCGCAGGTTGGAGTTAGCTGCAGAACTACTGTTTTCAGTAGTAATTAAAAATGAGAGTATGTATTACTCGTGTGTCTTAAAAACTGCTGGGGTTTTTTTTTTTTACAAAAAATGTTTAGGCAGAGTTAACTTGCCGCTGCTCCCTTTACTTGGAAGAACATCTTTGTTTTAATTTGGAAACACTTGGGTTTATAGCAAGGCATAGGCTATTTAATATTAAACGTGCAAAACATTTTTCACTTTTAAATGTGATATTTTGGAAAAACAAACTTTCTCTCAAACAGCGTTTTCCTTTCAGGAGCTGTAGCAGGTACAGCCTGTATATATGTAATACAAACAAGAAACCTGAAAGAGGCATTTGTGACTTCGGTTTGCTATTTCAGGAGAGGTTTCTTTTTCTCAGGAGCTAATGGGCCATGTGGAGGTACTTTACTGGTGGGTGGGGATGGTTTATTTTATTAGCATGTGGAGTGCTGTGCCAGGATGAGCAGAGATGAGGTAAAGGGCCAAAACTTTAAACACTTTCCCTTAAATCTAGATCAGATTGCATAGTGATAATTGAATGACTGAGGCCATTGTATCAAGGTAAGCCTTTTATTTTGCTCCTCAGTGAGGAGGCACGGACGGTATAGAAGTCCCTTCTTTTAGTTCAAGATCGTGAAGTAGGGTATTAAATAGTCGCTCCTGATTTGTACAAGAATTTTTGCAGCTTTTGACAGTTTAAAGATGTCTAGGAGGCTTGAAGAATGAGTCATGAAATAGAGGAATTGTGTGTCTCCACCTCTTCCTCCGTAAAGATTATTTCCTAGCCTTTGCTATGCCTGGGACTTGATGCGGAGGTACGTGAGCCACCTTCCACTGCATCTAGTGTTGACACATGAAGGGGAATCTCCTGCTAGTCAGTACCTTAGACGAGGACATGCTACATTAGACCTGTTCTCACCAGTCAGCTCTTCCTGAATATTTATTAGTAGGGGAAAAGAGACTGGAGGGGGGGAAAAAAGATACCGAAAAGAAAGGAGGATGGGTATTTGGTTTCCCTTACTGCCTACTTTTAAAACCTTTAGTCTTTGGTATCTTTTCTGTCAGCAGGCCTCACAGATTTAGAGCATCGGCCTCACTTTGGTCAAAGCTTTGAGATGTCCGCTTGGCACAGCTTGAGGGCAGCTTGACAGCCAACAGCTGAGGAGTCGGATGTGAGCCCAGCTACTGCAGCTGGGAAGATGGCTCCAGATTCAGCATCTGGGTCATTTCAGCTGCCAAACGTGCTCCATCTATGGTCATCCTGGCTGCTGACGCAGCTGGGGAGCACAGAAAACTTTAAGATTCTGCTTTCAACTCCTTCTGTCATTTGACTGGAGGAGGATGCTCTGCGTGAGTGGGTTATTAAAGTGCAAGAGGCAGCAATAAAGTCTTACCGAAAGAGGAATTAAACGTGTAGAAGTTAAAATTTGGCTTTGCTCTACCAAAAAGAAGCATTTTCCATTAATGGCACTGAGCACAATACTGCTTGTAAAGTGGGTCAGTAGTGACAGCTGCCTGGTTGTTGAGTGCATATGTCCTGAAGTTCTAAATCTGTATCTGTCTTTGCAGAAGTCATTGAGCTTTTCCAGTGTATTACTACTGCAGGAGATGAATTTTCATTAGAAGATGTGAATATCAACTTGCAGTATGGATTCGAATCAGGAATAGGAAGTGGAGTTTGTTGCTTCCTCCTTCCTTCACTGTAGGGACTTGCAGAAGCTTCCTTGGTAGGAATTCAGTTGGGAAAACAACATTGCTGAATAATTTAGTCTATGTTAATTGGGTCTTGGGGAAGTTTAGCCTCTAGAAATGAGTAGCTGCCTTGAAGAGAATAGCTGAGCTCTGTCCGGATGGGAGTTTTGTGATCCTATGCCTTATTTTACACAGTGCAAAGTAGGGTTGACTGAGCAACTGCATAGAACACCTTGAAGAAGTATCTTTTTTCCTTCTTAGACAAGTTGGATTTTCCCCCCAAACCACCTGACCCAAGGGTTTTGATGTGACAGTGCAAATGTCCTGCAAAAACCAGTTGTTCTAAGTGGCAGGCTATTAACAAGATAGGAGTTAACTCCAGCATCTAGCATAGACTCTTCAGAGCCATGAGACCCAGTACGACTAGCCCAGTGCTCCACCAGTGAATGAGGCCTCCCAAATGTGTGGTAGTGGCTTCAAAATGAGATTCAGAGTTTGGGTTTCGCTTAGTTTATGTAATGCCACATCTGGTGGTTCTTCTCCCGGTATTTATTTTGTGGCTCTTACCACACTTTCAGGTATCTGTGAAACTTTTACAGGCTTGTCAGTCGATCTCCTCTGTAGATCCACTAACTATAAATTAGTGAATGTTTATCAGGCTGGAGGAAAAAAAGAGAAGAAGAAACTCACCGTATAATGCTAAGCGTAGTGAGATGTGATTGTCTGGTTTAAAGTGTACTTGTTAGAAAAAGAAGAGTATCTGACAAAGAGGTATTTCCAGTTTGCCTGCCCAAATGGTTGTCTTGGTGTGAAAAAAGGGTTCTGTGTGTTCCCAACTTTATTCAAGGCTTTGGTCAGTAAATTCTGCGAATGAGTTAGGTGTGAGCTAACTCAATGTAATGTATTCCTGTGGTCAGAAAGGCAGGTGCTGGACAATGTCAGTCCTAGCAAACCCTCTCTTGATGCAACTTCAGTTGCAGTGCAGCATTGAGGTCCGAGATCCCCACCAGGACCATGTCATTTGGGTGTGCGGAGTGTAGCAGCATAAAGGTGCTGGGATTGGGTTGATCCTTAGGGGGGAAAAAAAATGAAATCTGATCAGCCACGAGAAAGTACGTGCTGTTTCTGCTACTGCTTTGGGAAAGCACTTCTATTTTATTTCATGGAAAATTCTTCTTGCAGAGAGATTGGAGAACTCGTGAAAAATTACAGATGCTTGCCGTTCTCTAGTGAATTCTTTCTATAAGCATCCCCTGTGTGTAGCATCATGAGATATGAAATGTTTTCCACATCTCGGAGTATTACTCTTCAAGCCTCTGTCCATTTTGATAAATATACAGCTGCTGGTTATTGCAAATGTTTGTACTAGTAATTTTGATTAAGCTGTCAACACATAATTGCCAAGGTTTAATGCACGCGTGCTATTCTTGCATCTAGAGAAAGCCACTCTGCAGTAGCAAGTGGCTTTAAAAGATGTGGGCAAACCAGAAGCAGTTCTTGTAGTGACCAACTTTCCCTAAAAGATCACAGGGTTTGAGTTAATTTTTTCAAGAGATGCAGTAATCTTCTTCCACCTGGAGCTGTGGTGCTATTTTCCTACTTCTCTAACTAGTACCACAGCAGTGACCCCACTATTCACTACAGTTTGCAACTGTGTGAGCCATTATAAAACTGACCTGAATGGTGCCTATTTCTCTGTGCTTTTTGGAAGAACTGAGACCAGAAGCAAAAGCAGATGTTAGGTGAGGCCTCACCTCGAGCACTGGGTGCAGTTCTGCGCCCCTCACTTCAAGAAGGACATTGAGGTTCTGGAGCGGGTCCAGAGGAGAGCGATGAGACTGGGGAAGGGACTGGAGGGGGAATCTTACAAGGAGAGGCTGAGGGAGCTGGGGCTGTTCAGCCTGGAGAAGAGGAGACTCAGGAGGGACCTTATCCTTCTCTCCAACTCCCTGAAGGGAAGGTGTAGGCAGGTGAGGGCCGGGCTCTTCTCTCAGGGAACTTGTGACAGGACGAGAGGGCACAGCCTGAAGCTGCACCAGGGGAGGTTTAGATTGGANTAAATGTATATAATGACAGAACAGTTTGTAATGAGGTTCTGGGATTGTTTCTGATATTATATTAATCAGATTTAGGTTTGCATGCCCACGGAGCGGCTTCGCACTTCTTAATTCACTCTTTATTCTCTTAGAGGTATTCCGTATGGTTTTGTACAAATTGCAAATAACTTGCAGCAATGCCTTCCTCACAGAGAAACCGGCACCATAAAACTCAAATGCTGGCTGCATGTTTCGGTTGCTTCTGGGGTGGGAATAATACAAAACACCAAACCTAGTTATTAAAGGAGTCATTTGTTTCGTCATGTGGTGGCATGAGGCATCACAACGAGGCGTAAGGCCAAGTTTTGTTTCCAGCCTTGGGTCAGATCCTGTAAGTTGGCCGGGGCACAGGAGGATATTTTAGCACAAGGCTTTTGCTTGGCGAGCGCTAAGGAACTTGTCGCTTACTTTGGCTGTTTCATGCTGCCAGATAACAGGCTTTTTTCCTAGCCTGTCGTTCGCTGCTGCTTTGCTTGGTGCATCTCTGTCCTGCCTGGTAACAGCTTCTTCAATCCTGGTCCTGTTTTTCTGCCAGCAACCGCTTCTAGGGTGGTTTTCTGTAAATGGGCAAACCCTTACAGTATTCGCTGGCTAAAGAACGCGAAATTTTTGTCATTAGTAACCTAAACCCCCTATTTGGAGTCTTGGCTTCAGCAGCAAAAATCTTGTGGATTAACCACTTTCACCAGCAAGAGGCTTTCTGATGAGCTGTGGGAAGAAGTGTATGCGTGGCGGTAGGTCTATAGTAAACAGCTGGAATTTACATGTGGTGGATTAGCACCAAATAAAATCCCCCTTTTTTTTTTTTGCTTCGTTATCCTCGCATACTCAAATGGATCTATTAAACGTTTGTGCAGTAGAAGTTGGTAAACCCACACATTTACAGTAAGCGGGTTTTGATTGTGCACAGGCTGAGAATTCTTCTGCTCTGCTGGTGGCAGGGCCCGTGCAGGTAACGCAGCGCTCCACGATCTGATGAAGGGATTGCTCCGTTTCCTGACTCCTCCTCAGTGTGTGGTGATGCCCCGGGCCCTACTGAAGCTCTGCAGCCATGGGAAGCCCTCGCTTCCAGCTACTTGACGTTAACTTTGTTTGAGACCTGCTGTTGCAAACCCTACAAAGCTTGGTAAGATGCTTACGCCATAAGCAGGTGTAAGATGCGCCGCATTTATATTTCACAGGCTTTTTTAGTTGTTGGCTTTCCCTACAGAGATTGTAAAAGGTAAAATGTTTCTGACAACTGCTTGAAGTTGTTGTTTCTCTGAAGACAACAAGAGAGCTAATGGGTTCCTTGCAGCTGACGTTGCAATTCTTTCTCCTTTCCAACTTAGGGTGAGATTTCTAAAAGCCTTTTTCAGTTGGATGTCTAGTGATGCTTTCCAGTGGGTAAGCAGCTGAGGCAGCTAGCCAGCTTCCAACGATTTCTTTTCAGAACTGAAACGCCTTTCCCGACTTACAAGGGTATTTATGAAAGCCTGATTTTGGAGGTCCTTTTGAAGTTTAAACGTTGAACTTAATTTTCAAAAGAATGGGGAATATTAGAGGAGAACTCGAGTGGATTTTAGTGACATTCTCCACCCCTCTTCAGTTCTTGAGAGAATGTGAATGAAAACAGTTATTTTCAGCCTTTTCCTCCCCCATTTGCTGTGTATCTACTCTCTTGAACAGAATCAGTCGCAGGAACAAAACCCTGCTCTTGATGCTCATTAGTCATTTCAGACAGTAGCAATCTAACAACTAGAGAAAATACTGCCTCCTGATTCCTTCACCCTCCACCTTCCCTTTCTTTTGAGCCGAGGGGTTATGACCGCTGCTTACGGATTGATTTCTGGGTGCTATGGTGACATTAGTATCAAGAGAGCGAGCTGCAGGAGTTAGACACCCCGGTAATGTTTTAAGTGCCTAAAACTCGCGTGAGTCTTTTGAGGGAGGAGCGTGGGTGAAACTGGCTACAGGGAAATACTTTGCTGAGAGAAAGACAGTTTGAATGAGGTTGTGGATTCTAAAACACAGTCAAGAGTGCTTGTAAGAACATGACAGCGTCTGTAAAGAGCGAGATCTCTGATAATTATATAAATGGCTTACTTTAGGAGGCAGAAGATACTTGGAGAATTTAATTTATTCAGTACTAGAGGTTTTTAAAGCGGTCCATTTTTCTTTTAAAAAGGAGAGAGCATATTGGGGCAAGGGGGGGGGGAGGTGGAATATGCTGTTAATTTCACATAAGTGGTTTTCCTGATACCATCTTTTTTATTTCTTTAAACAAAAGCATTAATTGGAACTGAGGAAGAAGTCTTTCTCTTTCTTAGAGCCTTGGCATTTTTTTTTCTTGGCTAAGACTGAAAGCTATTGTTGCCTAAGTTGACACTAAACTGGCAAATCTATGAACTCAAGCCAGTATTGTTACTTGGATCTAAATTTGTAAGGACATTTGGTTGTCTTAGAATACAAATTGAGCCTGTAGCTTACCTCAAGGGCAGAGTTACGCTCTCCAAAGATTATATTCCAAAGGCTTGCAGCTGAAAACGTTGCTTGGCTTATTGACACATGACATTTAAAGTAGCACGCCGATGGAAGGGAAGCATAATGGCAAATAATGATAAACGTGTTAAACGATCACGCAGTAGACAGAATCTTCACACGCAGGCTCGCTGCTTTTTGGCAAAGGAGCTAACATTGCAAGGAGGAAGTCTCCAGTGGGGACTGTGATTTTGAAAAATCGCTTTTATTGTGTTTAATTTAGAGAATGAATGGTTTCGATGGCAGGTAAGACTGCTCAGTGGTTAACTGAGCGCTGGGAATGGTTTTACTTCTGAGTCACGCAGTTGTACCAGTCCCACACAAAAGGAAACTTTTAGACTATGTGTCAAAATCCTCCTTACAAAATCTGAATTTTCGAACAGTGAGTGAAGGCTTTTTTGCCTACCTAATTTAGGATTGAGTGGAGAGGAAGTTGTTGCTGCTGCTGTTAGTCATGACAAAATGAAATGGATTTCACAGGAGAGGCGTAAGAAGGAAACATATTTCAGGGTGGCAAAAGCAGCAACTAGATTTTAAGAATCTTGTCCATCATGGGCTTTGAAACTTCATCTCAGTCAAGGGATGTAGCCACTGCCATGTTCCTGTATGTGCTGTCTCCTCTTCTATTACCCAGCACTTCACTTCCACAGGCAGACGCTGAGAAAAACTAACCCTTATTTTGCATTTTGCTTTATTCACATCTGAGTCCTTCTGTCTGTAGCTTGTTCCCTCTGTCTTAGCAGAAGACATAGAGATGGTCCTACCTCAGCCTAATCATATCCTGCGGGATTTTTAAGCTGGTTTTCTTAGCCGTAGCAAAATAAGTCCAAATTCAAAGAGTTGCCTCTTAAATAAGTGCTTCGACCACCAGTAAGTTGTGGAGTACGTTATTTTTCTTATTCTGCTGAAGATTTTCTTTTGTGGTCGTTGCCTTTTCTCAGCACAATGCACAGGACAGACCAGTTCTTGGGTGAGCTCTCTTCTGATACGAGGCAGACGGAAATTTTTCTCCTAGCTCTGCTGGTTCGTGTTGTTTTTTTTTACAGCTGAGAGGGATTAACAAACCTGTCATTTATTTGCATGTGTTGGGTTTCTGGGAGGTGGGATGAGTGAGGTTATCAAAATGTGGTTTCTAGAACATCATTCACAGGAAGAAAACCTTATTATCCTAGACCAGGTAAGCTGTGACTATTATCTCAGCCAAGCAGATGCTGCTTCTGGCTCGGTGAAATTGTGGTTGTTGCAGGAGGAATGTGCCAGTGAGAGTGAAGACATCATTTAAAGTCCATGGCCTGGAGGTATGAGCATTTTCCTGGGAGAACAGGGAGCAGAATTTGAGTCCTTGCTTTGACCTGGCTAAAAGCCGGTGGTTAAGGGGTTCATTTCCCATATTTCTGGCACGTATGTTCCTTTTCCAGAGGCTCCAGATGCTTGTTTACTTAATTGCTTTCTAAAGCTGATCTTTGTACCTGAATGAATTTAGCAGGCTAAATTCATACATAAATCCAGAGGGTTCTCTTCCTGGCCTGTCATGTGGAAACCCCAGTGTGTTTGGGCACACTTTCTAGGGTTTTGGCTTCATCTCGGACCGTTCGTGTTTACAGCAGGCCCTTTGCCTGTTACAGCTGCTCTCCTTTTGGCTAACTTAACTTCTTAGCCCAGTAGTTTTGTCACTGAGTTGCTTCTTTACCCCATAATGTTGGACTTTGTATTGCATTCTTCTGCCGGAGGAGAGGCTTCCTGGCGCGTCAGCCACCTTGTGAATGCAAGGGGACAAACTGCAGCTGCAGGACACGGTCTTAAGCTGCGTCAGGGGAGGATTAAGCTGGAGGTTAGGATGAACTTTTTTCCAGAGAGAGTGATTTCCCATTGGGATCGGCTGCCCAGGGAGGTGGTGGAGTCACCGTCCTTGGATGCGCTCAAGAAGAGGTTGGATGATGTACTCGGGGACAAGATTTAGATGATGAGATGATATTGGGTAATAGGTTGGTGATAGGTTAGGTAATAGGTTACAGGTTGGACTTGGTGATCGCTACGGTCTTTTCCAACCTTGTTAATTCTGTGATTCTGTGCATTACTGGAGAGGTGAGCGAGCATTTCTTAGTCTCTGCGGTGTCCTCCTTTCTCTGCCTGTCTTCCTTTAGCCTGATGAGCCACCATGCAGATGGGAGCAGGAGGCCATCAGGACACAGAATGATTGTGGCAAAGCCTCGTGCACTGTAGCGGCTTCAAAGGAGCGCAGATGACTGATGCTCTGCATTCTGCTGTCCTACAGCCTGGAGCAAGGATTGGGTGCTTACGGTCCCACATTTGCTGCGAATCGCCCTAACCATCACGCTGTCACTTGGACAACTCCCTTACTGCCTTTTTCTGTTAGCTAATCCAAAGCGGAAACTACAACAGAAGATCATTCTCTAGAGCTGGGGAGCCCCTATAAGCGCAGCTCGTGAATCTGTCATCGCTTGCTGCGTAAGAAGTCGAAGTTAGCCCGGAGCATTGTTGGGGTTTTTTATGTAACAAAGGGGAAGTGGCTCAGGTCCAGGTGCTCCAGAAGCCTGAGGAGCCAGACCGTCTTGTGACGTTGGCCTCTTTAGCTGTAAATAATCCTGGCACAACTGCCCTGTTCTGCGTCTTTGCCCTATGCTTGGTTTTTTGGGGGAGGGGAAGGACGTGTGTTTCTGAGCTACGAGGAGATCTCTGGTGTTTGTGAATGGGATCACCTGTACCATGGCCTGAGCAGAGCTGGTTTTGGCACATGCATGGAATGAAGTGTGAAGGGAGAGAGTGGCTTTATGAATGCTTATACAGAAGGGTCTGGATAATTAACTCAGCCATTAGGTAGGAGCATTTAAACCCTTAAAGACATTTTCCGTGGGAAATACAGGGTAATCATCTCCTCAGGCACACAAGAGAGACACGGGTAGATGCTGACTTCTGCCTAAATCGCCCATCAGGCATTTTGGGGTCTTTTTTTTTTTT
>WEIS01091565.1:0-23960 GCA_013389965.1 Todus mexicanus
AAAAAAAAAAAAAACCTCACATGAGCAACCTGTGTAATTATTTCATGAAAACTTAGTTTGGCTGGGAAGAGGCTGGAGGGTCTGGTCCAGAGAGGTGGCTGAGCCTGGAGGGTGATGGCATGAGCCCATCACTAGTTGCTACATGCTAGCGAGACTTTCAGGATCAGCAAAACTCAGCTGTGTTTCTCCCCTTGTTCCTTTCAGGACAGGCATGTAGACCAGAGGAAGGGACCATGGTGGGAGTGGTTTTCCATCCCCCAAAGGAGTGCTGGAATCAGAGGAACAGTCAGCAGTAGGAAACTTTATAATGAAGTGATGCCAGCATGGTCAGCTCACTAATGGCTTGTGTACATCACTGCTGCCCCAAAGCAGTATCTTTGGCAAGCAGCAGGAGCCTTCCCCTGGCAGCAGCAGGCTCCGTGTCAAGTCTTCTTCAGTGGTTGTGTCCAGAGGAACACAGGTAAACAGCTGTTGGGTGATTCTAGGGGTTGCCCCAGCCTGTGTGCCAGCTGTGCAGGGTCTGATCCTGCCAAGCAGCCACCTCCTCTGGCAAGGAAGGGTTACCAGATTTCCCGGGATCAGGCACTATGGTCAGTGCCACAGCTCTGCTGCCTTGGCTCACACCATCTTGCCCTCTGCTCCAAGTCTCTCCTCCCATGGCGAGGACTGGGGTTTACAAGGAGAGGTTGCCCAGACAGGCTGTATCCTGCACCCTCTCTGTGGGTAGTGCTTCGGGGCCTGCTGCTGCACAGACGGCTCTCCTTTGCTGCATCTGACTTCAATATAAAGTTTCATTTTAGTTTGTTTGTTGGAATTTCTCTTGCTTATTCTTTGCTTAAAAAGAGGCGTGAGTTCATACATTGTAAAAACAGCGTAACAGTTGGATGAGCCAGTATCAGGAGATTCTTAAAATAACAAGGACATTAGTCTTCTAACCAAAGGAAATGATTTCTCATCCAGTGGATAGCAGAAGCAGAAACAGGATCAGATAAACTATGATAGAACTGGCAAATAAACAGAGAAAAGCCCAGCAGATTTCCCCAGCAGCAGGATTGAGCATGGAGAGACCCTCCTGAGCCCCAGTAAAAGCAACTACATCCAAATCACCTGCACAGATAAAGTCAAGATCAGAAATGCCAAAGTTTCCAGTTCTTAAACACATTCTGAGATGGATGTGTTGTGAGAATGACCCAAATGTGGTCTATGACTGGGTAAGCCAAAGTGGGGTGTATAGAATTTTGGGTGTTCTTTAAAGTAAGGGTCTACTGAACATACTCCAGGTCTGTTCCTGCCCTCTCTGTAAGGCACAGCACTCATGAGAGTCAATACAAATATTGTTGCTGCTTTCTTGGACTGTGCCTAGTCCTGCCCCGTAACTGGAGACAGATTCTGCAGGTGAAGGGACAGCACAGGCTCATTCCCCTTTTTTGGAGAGCAGACCCCTCTGTTGCATATTCTGTGCTGGCTTCATTGTCAATGAGAGCTTTGCACATGAAAGGACCACAAAATTGAGGTCACTTCGGCCTCGGGTTTCAATTCCCCTGCAGCTTTCATCGATCCCAGCTGGAGCAGGCAGCATGCAATGCCCCTGGGAGCCAGGACTCCTGGGCTCTGTCTACAGATGACTCTCCTCGACCTTCTGTTTGAGATCGCTATCTTGGCCTGTTCATCCGTGAAGTGGAAATAATGCTACAGGCAAGGAAGGGTGTACTCACACCAACCACTTATATGCATCTAATTTTAGGTTAAGATATGAGGCTAGACAGAAAGGCTCTTCCATAAGATGATCCAGAGTCCATGTCCAATTTAGGTGCTCTGGATCATCTGATGTGGTTGTTTCCTTCTCCACTGGCAGTGTAAGAAAACAAAGGTCCTAATTTTGACACTTAAAGATCTCCTAACAAACAAGCTGTGAACATCTCCTTGTTATTTAGATCACACAAAAAAAAACAACAACCCAACAAAAAACTGGGCATTTTGTATAATTGCGGCAAGAATTATTTAAGTCTTGAGATGCAATCCAAAAAGTGTCAGCTGTGAATATGCAACAGAAGTCTTCTGCTGTGTGGATTTACTACCCGTACCACAAACCCCAGAGGAGAGCCCTCCCTGGATAACAGCTCCTCTTCCAAGCAAAGGGCAGTCTGCGGGAACTTGGCATTTCTAAAGCAAAACATCAAGACACCCTAGAGAGGGAAAGAGAAGCCAGCACAGAAGGAAATACCTGGTAGCACCGTCAGCCAAGCAGAGTGATGTGAGAACCCAATAGAATTCCCTGCGAGACAAGTATATTCCCCAGCATCCTCAAAAGTAACATTTCGCAAGTACAGAATCTCTAGCTCCTTATCCGTTGTGTTAACACCTGCCGTCTACAGGGAAAAAAAACACACACATGTAGAAAGAGGGAAAACAGAGAACAAGCCACATTCCCAGCAAGTGTGAGGACACCACAGGCAAATTTCAAAAGCAGATTAAGGTGGGTTTTTTATTTTCCAATGGCCCATCTTCCACCTTTATTTATTCATTCCCCTCTGCAACCTGTAGTCAAAAGCAAAAAAAAAAGTTCCCTTCACCAGGTTCTTACTCTGTCCCACTAAAGAAGCATGCAAGCAAAAGCAACCAAATGAAAAATTGCCCCCACAATATGACTGACTTCGGGTTAGTAGGGTGAGTATAGGGCAGGGGGAAGAAAGATGGTAAAAGAGGAGAGGGATGACAGAAAGAAAGGAGAAAAGAGGGGAGAGGTAGTGGCGAAAACCTCAAGTGCTGATCAGAGGAACATACAAACATTTTGATTTGTTAGTTCATCCAAAAATATTGAATTTTTTTTTTTTCCAGGATGGGCATCTCAAACCCATATATTGATTACACAGGCTGATAACAAGAAGGTGCCTCTAAGGAACTTTCCTGCCATGGCAGTGAGCAACACAGCAGCCACGCCCTCCAGGCTGGAGTCAAATCAGAGCCCACGAGGTTATTGTCTCTCTCTATTTAACATGTTTGCTTGCATGAGCCAATGTTAATATTTATTCCTCCATTACTTCTCCAAGGGACAGAACTCATTAATATCATTTTTTTATGGGTGAAAACCTCAAAACAGCTCTGTTTTCCAGAGCTTTGAACGTCACAGGTGATTAACATGCAATTCTGTTATCAGCACTCAATTGTAAGGAAGGGAAAGGAATAAAAGCGTGAAGAGTTGATAGCAAAATCTGACAGTCATTTTATTGTGGGAATTTTTCCATGGCAATTGCTGTATAGGCATCACATTCTTGTAAAAAAAAAAAAATTAGCAAGAAAATAGGATCAAGCCATTCAGCATCAGTTGACAGGGTATAATACAAAATGAATAGTAATTTTAATCACTAGCTTCTTTAAAATGTTATAGCTCATTCTTGCAGTTGCCAGGGCCTTGGGACAGAGTCTGTGGTTTACCTGGTTTTGGTTTGCGAATGTGGAGCCAAAATGGTTTTTCGGCTATGCCTACGAAATTGTTGGCTCTACACAGATATTCTCCTTCATCTTGTTCTGTCACATTGAACAGATTTAGGTTAGCATCGGCTTCAGCGTTTTTACTGATCCAAGACTGCAGGAATAGACAGAAACCTGAACTTCAGTAAACCAAGCAATACCTCCATTGCACCTATATCAGCTAGGATCGACTGTTCATGGCTATTTTCTTTTTGTCTGTGGCAACATCCCCGGATCACTCTGAGGTGAGAGACCTAGCCTAGGACTTGGGCAAAGAAGAAAAGTTGCATTTGGCCCCCAAACCACGTGCAAGCGAACTCCCCTTCACATATGCGATTTCTTTTTTAAAACAAACCAGTTTCCCACTTCTCCATCTGACAGCAGTCAAAGGCCCTATGGTTTCTTAATAGCTCTGCAGACAGGAGCACCAGAGAAAGGGCTTAAGCAGAGATTTGTGTTTGCAACCCGGCTCAGCAAATACTGTTTCAATTATCAGATTCCAAAATAGAATTTGGAAACAAAATATAAGCAGTGGCGGTCTGAAACTCACTGCTGACTTTGCCTTTTAGAAATTAGCTGTAATTTTTTCCACTGCTTATAGGAGCCTCTTCTTTACTAAATAAAGTGGTGCATATAAATCAAACAAACTTCAGACTCTTAAGCAAGGGTTTTATTTCTCTTCTTCAGTGCTGCCACAACAGCACATCAGTTAGCTCCCTAAACAGTTGTTTTTATTTTAGTTGAAAACACACAACTGTTTTAGGTGGTCTCAGAAGTAGCCTAGGGAAAGTCTAGAAAATAATATCAGCTTCAGCTCTAGACATGAAAATAAAACAATTGCTCGTCTCATTCCTGGTCTTACGCTCTCCAGCCTAGTCTTGGTGCCTTCGACTTCAAGATCGGATCCTGCCAACAGGACTTGCAGCCCATTAAAATCAAAAGGGCTTCCAAGCTGATAGGTTATTAGGGACTGAACCCAGAGGTGGCATCAGAGAGGAGCCCCAATGTCCATGCCTGATGACAAACACCACTTGTTTTGACCTGATCTCATCTCCAAGGCTTACATGCTGACAAGTTCGTCTGTCCTGACTAGTGGGGAAATGTGCCTGCCTGCTGTTGCTGCCTTATTTATCATTAAACTGGGCACGTTTCAATGCAGAACATACAATTTAGCCTTTGACAAAGCTTGGGCACAGTGTTGCCAGCCCTCCCTCTGTAACTGGAATGCATTTAGAGCTCTTCTGCAAAGAAAAAGGATTTCCTTTGATCCAAAATTAGCCCAGGCTTTCAGGAACCGATGCAGGTGATGGCTTGTTTTTGTCAAGCTGTTTTAAAAATGGGTTGAAAGTACAGTATTCAATTTATCCATCTGGACTGGGGTGGGTTTTGCCCCCCACATTTAGATGTGAGGGAGGAATTTCTTATGCTGGGCACCTCTCTGTTCCCTCGCTCTGATGGAGACTGGGATACTTCCTGTATATAAACCGCCCCATAGCAGCTCCTACACTTCACAAAATCTCCTGAAAGCAGGAAGGAAGGGCAGGCTGATAAAAAAGCCTTATCTCCCTGCAGGCACCAAAGCGCTGGGCTGGAGAGAGCCTTTTCCAAAGCAGCCGTGGGTAGGAGAGGGCTGGTAACAGCACCTTGCTCCAGCAGCACAGCCACTACATGGCATGAGAGGAACAAGTTCATAAAGCCAGTGGACTGGCCTCAAGATGACAGCGAGATCATTTTATCATATCTTTGTTTTTTAAAAACAAGCACATTAAATAAAACAATTTTTTAAAAACCCCTGCAAAGCTGACACAGCTCCACAGAGGCCCAGTTCTGGTGCACAAAAGATGCATCCCAAAATGGAAATGCTCCGTGCCCCAGTGCTGATGCCGGCTTTAATACAATTCAAAGCATTCCTGATTAACCAGAAGTAGTAAATAGACGTGTGCTGGTCCTATTCAGCAGAAAAATAAAACCAAACAAAACTTGGGCTTTCAAACGCCTGCCTGTGCTCCCCTTCGAGGAATGCGGAGCTTTTGCCGTCCACAGAAGAGAAGGTATTTGGCAATTCTAATTACCTAACCACCCCAATGCTGCTCCAACTTAATTTTAAAACACTATTTATACAGACTATTTATATGTTCTTTGCCACAGCAAAATGGGAGCTTGTGCTTGTGACACAAGGCACTGTTCGCAGCGGCTCTGCAAACTTCCAAAAGGTAGCATTTTATCCCACAGAGACCACACACGGAGCTCGGAGACTATACTAGATGGCATGTGACACAGTCAGCTATTCAGAGCTTGGTACTGGGCTGTGAAACCAGGGGGAAATTCAAATATGCATAATTCAAACGCATTTGGAGAGGCAGCGAGAAAAATAAAAAAGCTTTATCAACTCGCGAGAAGCGCGTGTTGCCAATCCCAAAGAACTGTCTCCAACCATTTCTTCCAACCAATCTGTTATTTCAATCTGTGTAATTATTTCCAGGGTCTCTGGCTTTTATTATGATGTAGCTGGCTGAGTTACAGTTTTGTAGATGCTGTCTGGTAAGCAGGGATTTTTTTTGAACTTCATACAAAGAGACGAAGGGTGTGTGTGCAGCAGGATGTGCACGGGGAACGTCCACACACAGGACAACCTCAGCTTGAAACCGCAGCTTTCAGCTGTAACTGCATAGCCAGAAAAGCTTCATTTGGCCCCATATATTTTAATAAACACCAACATGGGATGCCTTTGATTCTTAAAAGGGAAAAAAAAAAAGAAAAAAAAGAGATATTTTAAAAGTCCTATGTGCTTTTCACTCTCTATTCTCTGCTTTTTATATTTATATACGTTGTGGGGAAACCAGATCCACTGGTTCTGTTCCGGCTGTCATCTGGAAGTTCCCTTTCAAGACAGCATTTTAGCAAAGTCAAGTCTTACTAAGTGAGTTTTTGCTCAATAAAAATTAAGCTTTTCCTGAACATGGGTAACATCAATGTTCACAAATGTTAGCAGCTGGAACAAGATTATCTTGGCTGTCAGGTGCTGGTAATTCAGCATTATTTAGCACGTACATGCTGCCATGTGTTTACTGGGAAAGGGAAAGAATGTGTTTTAATTGGGAGCCTTTTATTTGAATAAGCCCCGAAAATATCCCTATTGAAGCTGTAAAAAAAAGGTTATTTTTACAATTTTAGGTCAAATGCAATCTGACAGCTTCTCTTTTATTATGGCGCATTTCTCACAGTTGCCTCAGCTCTTACAACTGCTTTGCTTATCAGTGCCACTACAGTAGTTCTGTTATCTCTGGCAAACAGAAGAGTCTGGAACACCAACTTTAGGACTTTTTTGTTGTAACCCCTCCAAAAAGCAGAGTATTCCACTGTGCAGGCTTAAAGGAAAGAACAATCCTGACTTATTCTCATGACTTTTCCTGTAGACACAAAACAATTCCAGAAAATGAGATCTCGAGCTCCCAACTATCTAATGTAAATAACAATTACCCTTCTAGAAACTGTAGCATTGAACATATTCTTTTGGGAGCTTCTGGTTTAAGTTGCACTGCTAATTTAGTACATATTTATAAACATGTAAATAAAGTTTCTGGGTTCCATTGATAGCGAGCACCTTTTCTCAGTGCTGATCTCTGTTGCCATGAGCATGGCAGTGGGTTTCTTTTAGGAGCATCCCCACAATACAGGTGTCGTCGCTCTAACACCGAGACCAAGGCAGAGGAAGGGCTGCCCTGAGGGTGAGAAGAAGGAGCGTGTACCAACCTTCAGCACAGTGACATAGGGTGTCCCATCAGGTCCGTATTTGCTGCCATTGACTTCCACGTGTTTCAGCCACTGGATGTGAGGCTGGGCATCACTGTAGACCTTGCAGTGAAACTCCACGTTGCTCCCTACCACCACAGTCTGGTTGGCAGGGAGCCCTGCCTGCAGGATTGGTCGGTGGGGTGACCTTTCTGAAAAACAAAGGATAGGGAAATCCTAATTTGCTTGTCCTTCTTTCTCAGCAAGGATTCTCCTCTGATCCCTTTATCTCTTGGCTTTTCAGTAGAAAGGGTAAAGACTGGGACTGTCTCCCTCATACGTCCTGGCCACTGCTCTATCCAGCACTTCTCAACCCAAACAGGGAAGACAAACTGGAGGAATGTCAGCCCTCCCATTCCTTTGCTGGTCCCTCTGTAGACCAGCGAAGTAATTTACTGATCACAAAACTGAGGCTGAATTGTTGGCCAAAAGGAAAGCTTACTGCTGGATTTAGAAGACACACGATCCAGCACTTTGGGAAAGAAACCAAGCTCCTTCTTCCCAAATCCCATCACATGGCTGTTCAACATCACCACAGATCAGTTGTTGAGGGAAAACAGTGAAATCTCACCTAATACATCAAGCTGGTATGTGTGCCTAATGTTGCCATATTTGTTCTCCACAACGCAGGTGTAATTTCCTCTGTCTGACGGCACAACACTCTCCATCACCAAGCTCCACTGCTGGTGTCGCAACTAGAAGAAGAAATCAAACTGTCAAGCTCGTGGTCAAGTACCATCATTGCCAGATCATTCAGATCAGTGAATAATCACTGAGCTTCTACACACTTGGCCAGCATGAATGGACCCCAGAGTAGGCCTGAACATCACAAGGACCCATCTCAAGGGTCATTAAAGGCTTAATGTGAAAAGGAATTAAGATCAATGCAGGAACAGCACAACACGCTGAGATTGCAACGAAAACTTGTAGATGCTTCCACAACAGTAACAATAATGAAACCAGCTGACAGATGAATGTGGCACCTCTCCTTAGAATGAGGACTTCAGAAGGCATCAGCTAAGAACTCTGGTCCCCTCTGCTGGAACACTCTGGTCCAGAGGCTGTCAGCTCAAAATATTGTACTATCACCTGTAGATAATTACCTACTACTACATATAACCCATGAGATGACTATAAAAAATAAAAATCATACTTCTTAACCCATCTATAACATATTTTAAGTATGTGTGCTATGGAGGCAACAGGTCATGACATCTGTCTGAACAGAAATGGGTGTCTACAACTAAGTTAGGCCCCTGAATTCCCTGTAAAAAAAAAATAAATCAAACAAATCAGGAGAAAACATGCCCAGCCTCAAGTCTGGTCTCTAGGGTACCTGGTCAGCCCTTGTCTTTTGGCACCAAGTTTTATACTAGTTGGTTTTCTCCACACGGCCCATGTCCAGACTTGTTGGTTGTTCAGTAGCAAAAGGGAAAGCGCAACCCATGTTTCCATCCTGACCTGCTGCCCTGTGATCCCTGCTAGAACATTTGTTTCTAATGAGTACAAAGGAAATAATGGATATGGAAAACAAATCTTAAATTAATACAGAAAGCAACCAGCAGTAACAAAGATGACTTCAGGATGCATAGTGTATGAAAACTCTCTAAATCCCAGGATATTAATTCAATGCCGTCTGCCACCCAGAGCAGAACATTTAACTTTATTAAACAATTTGAAGGTGACTCCAAGGACACAGAAGCAGGAGATTACAAGAACACTGCACTACAGAATATCAAGGATTGATGAAAAAAACAAAGGTGTAATTGCTCCTGGAGGTTTCTTGCTGCAGCAGGTGAACTCAAATATGAAGTCATTTAACCTCTTTCGCTACACATAAATTGCATCCACATGCTTTCCTTTAAAGGGCCACGTTGCAATTAAAGCCAGAATTTTACAAAGAGAAGGTTTCAAGTCATAGGACTAGACAGTTTAGTTGCAAGATAAGCAAGCAAAAGCCATTTTAACAAAGCTTTGCAGATCCCTGCATCCTTGAGAGCACCACTGCTGAGCACCTCGCTTTTCAGAGACCCCCAAATATAACATCTCCTTTCATTTCAGGTTATAGGTAATAGCGGGTAGTGGCTAAAAAGTTCGTACAGAAATCTGGTTTGTTGCAGATGTCTGGTCAGGTCTGACTGCACCCTCTGCCCACCCAGGACAGCACAGTAGGAGCTCAACACAGAACCAACATGACACGTTTTGTAAAGCAACATCTTGCTTGGTGCATCTCTGTGAGAGCACAGCAACTACAGAGTAAGATTTGATCTGAAAACAGAAACCTGGACCCTGGGTTCACAGCTGAACATACCAGACTGTCAAGGAAGTTTCAATGCAAATTTGTGGCTGCTAAGTGGTTTATTTCCATACTGGCTTGTATCATAGTTGTGTCTAAAAGACTCTTTTAATCCACTTTTCAGCATTGCAAAGTATTTCAGCTTGTAACCCCTTGGAGCTGCCACAAGGAAATGGGGGTCTAGATACATGGATGACTCCCTAGTCTGACCTGCATTATAAAATCAGGTCCAAATTAGGTGTTTTACTTAAGATGCACTTTCAAAGACACTTTTATGAGACTTTCAAAGAACTTCTCTTCATCGAGTTTGTGACTGGGACTTTGAACTCTGAGCAGAGAGAAGAACATGGCAGGCACAGACTCATGGGGCAGAACTTGTTTGGAAAGTCTTCTAGAAACAAGGTATGTTTTTTTTAGGTTGAGACTGGTGTCTAGATTTAAAGCATAATAAAAAAGGACGTTCCCAAGTTAGGATAGCTGCCGCACTCGATAAAGCACTAGAAACATGAAGTGACTTAGTGCAGGCGTTAATCAAGTGGGTGAGATACTGGAAATCCTTCTGGTTTATTTGGTGTTGTCATTCTTGGCTCCTCGTGAAACAAACATTTCCAGACACTCTTGGAACCTCAGTCCATATTTGCCAGACTGGTATGCAAGTCAGTGCAATGGTCTGGGGAAGGGATAATCCTCTATCTCCCCTCCCCCTCAATCTTCCCTTCTAGGGTCATTTAACACACACAGGCTTACGATATTAGAGATTCCAACACGGATTTAACCATTAATGCTCTTTGGGAAATTTCAGATGATAAGTCATATGAATTTCTTTTCTTTACCAGTTAAGGATGAACTGTAACAAAACCAGGTTAGCCTGCACTTCATGTTTTCAACACCCACCCTTCTCTCTTGCAGGCTTTACACTGGGCAATCACACAGGATCTAAATACCATTTGCAAGAGGCAGAAGTGAAAGAGTGGTCAGTCACCTTTCATTTCCTGACCACAGACCTTTCACAATCAACATTTAAACTCCTCCACACACTGAAAACAAATGAGCGCATTCCCAGCTCAAGGATTTCTGGGTTAAGACCACATCTCGAGACGAAGTAAGCCAGCCAGACTCTGCCAGGTCTGGATCTTGCCCATTCTTTTCAAGCTGCCTAATCCTGTTATGAAGTTAAGTTGTAACAGGGAATTTAAATCCTAAATACATGAGATATTGAGCAGGTTTTCAATCTATTTTTCTGGTTCAAATCTCAGCTGATATCTCTCAGTATATTTATACTGGATGAGATTTACATTAGACTACTTACATCTAACCATGGCTCAAGAGCAAAAACAAGCAAATAAGGGAAGGAAAATTACACACAGAGAGAAAGATGTCTTTATATCAAGAAAGGGACAAAGAGTTACACCTAGATAGGTAGAAAGCTGAAACCAATCTTGCTGTAATTGGCCTGACATTGCCTTCAATAGCTCTTTTAAACACTGGCTTGTTGCTGGAAGGTGCCCCTAGAGAAACACAGCACAGCGATGCCAAAGACTCACTACCATGTTGCAGAGGATGAAATGTGTCAATTTAAACTCAAGGATAGATTAAAACCACTGCGAAGTGGGTAGGGGAATTGCTTTCAGCTTTAGATTTTATTCTACAAGCATAATTTAGTGCAGTTGATGTCACATAGTTTTGTAAAAAGCTGTTCCAATGGCGCACGCAAGCCTGAAAACACTTCATAATGATCCTTACAGCCTGCAATTAGTAAAAGATGCTTCTTCTTTGTGAACGTTATCTGTCAAAAGGCTGTTTACCCACAGGAGTTGCTTCCCCACTTCTTTTCCCTCCTTAAATTTCAAGAAGATCCAAACCTGAGCGTGTCTTCAGCCTCATACAGGCTGGAGCACAGACAGGACTGAGGAAGGAGCTTCAAAGGCTTCACTGAAGCAATCACAAAAGGCTCTTTCATGGGGTCTGAGCTAACAGGAAAGAAACAGCCCAAAACTGTGGGGAGGGAAGACTTTCTTGAATCCTTTTCTGGTTTCTGGAGCTCAGCATGCTTTACATGCCTACCCCCTTTCAAAACACTACAGATGTGGTAGGCATCAGCATACAGCTACTCAGAGTACTGATGGAGGTGCCTTCCTAAAAATCACCTTCTCTCCTTAGTATTAGCCCAGGGATATGCCAAAGCTGGCAGAACTCTGCCAAAAACCGCTGCTCAGGAGTCCTTCCTGCTATGCTGATTTTGTTACCATCAGCTGCTGCCAGTTTTATTCTCCAAATAAAACCTGAAAGGAGTTTGACTGTGACCTCAAGGGGACAAAGTAAGAACAAACCCAACAAAATCAGAGAAGAGCCAATTTTCCTGTTAAAATCCTGCCATAATTCGTCGTATACAGTAGCACAGAAACTTCTGGCTAATTACATCATCTGAGTGCACTGGGGTTTTGTGTCCCTTAGCAGTATGTATAAACACGAGCCAGAGCATTTTCCAGAACACCTCATGGCAGAAAGCAAGGAGGGAAAAGAAAGCAGCCAAGGAGCAGATGCTATTACTCTGGCTACAAGGGAATCCAACACTTGACCAAGGGTCAGTGATTTATACCACAAGAATGTTAATGACCACCAGCACGACGGTCCAGCTCTTTGGTGAGGTCCTTCCTACACCTTCAAAGGATGCCGAGTCGGTTTTCCTTGAAAGCTGGGAGCAGCCTCGGCTCAGTCTAACATGTCTCAACATACTGGGCTGATGTCCAGAAATTAGGACAGAAGTTTCTGCTCCTGCTTTCTCATCACTATCCACAACGCAAACATAAACCCAGATTCATTTTTGCCTACTTGCTAAAAGACCACTGTAGACTAGCACAGAGGCAATTAGCCTGCAATCCCAAGGGACAGCAACCCTTCTTAACATTTTGGTGTTGAGCAATTGCTAAGGTTGCAAGAAACATCCCCATTTCCACGCAGTCAGAAGGGTGCTCTTACATGTACCGATGTTAATTCACTGTGAAATAGAATTTTCTACAGTTGGTAGAAAACTCCAGCTAAAAACAGAGATCCAAACCAAGGCCTTACCTTGATGCCCCCAATCCTATGCTCTCCCTTGAACTCCTTGCCATTTTTCAGCCAGTAGATGGAAGGAGTTGGGTTTCCACCCGCTGGACATCGGAAACGAACGGTGTTGGCGGCGGGAACTGCCAGCAGCTTCTTCTCCATCTTATCTGGCCGAGTCCAGAAGGGGACACCTGAGAAAGAAAAGACCAAGTTGACCAGGCCCATTTCTGCCACAGAAGATATCAGCTGGTGAGCAGATGCATTTTGAGGAAGCTTTGGCATGTGCAGAGTGACAGTTAAATTGCTACCTGCTGCAGTTAAGATAAATGACACAGAAACGCTTTCCAGCTAAATGACTCTCATAGACGTAGACAGGGTGTTTGCATTTTAGGTTTGTGATGAAAGGTTCATGACCAGGTTCTTGTTTCAGTAATGCCAGTATAAATCTCAAGTAGCTGCTTTTAAATCAACAGGGAGAGTTATCCCAGACCAGGATGAGAATCTGGCCTCGGTGTCTAAAAAGACACAGATGTACCTTTGGGACAATAGTAGTCAAGAAGCATCAACGGCAGAAAGATGTTGGAATTGCAAAAAAATGTGGACGTGCCAGCAAGGGAGCAGAGAAAAAGAGTTAGCTGAGTGTACTCGAAAATTCAGCTTCTCAGCGAGAACAAATGCGGTGTAGCCTCCTTAAGGGAAGGAAAGGAAAAAAAAAGCCAGTGCCAAACTGGTTTATCATGTTTATGTTCTTTAAGTACAAGTGATTTTAGTTTTAAAGATTCATGTTACCTTTGAACAGGGATAAGTTTTAAAACACCAGTGTTAGCATGAGATATTTGTCATAATCTGCCTCAAGTGCAGCGATGTTTCTTGGCTGCGTGACAAACATTACATATTAACTCCAAATTAAGGCAGCAGCAAACTCATTATACTGGGAAGAAAGAAAGTTTTTTTTTTAAAAAGCCTCCCGAGCTTTCATTTCTGCTTAAGGAAACACTGCAGAGCTGCATGTGGGGTGTTTCTCCTGCCATGCTGGGTGCCACATCCAGCCCCCTAGCTCCATGATCCACACCGAGGCCAAAGGAAGACGATGGCAGACAGCATTTGGGCTGCAAAATAGCCAAGAGGAGCCCAATGAGCATAACCAGCACCTCCTCCAGATGGGAAGGAAGCACCCACAGACATAGAGTACCCGAATTCACCGGTTGCAAAAACTTGTGTGCTTCTGCCCAAGACAAACTGAAGGTGCTGGTCCTTCAAGAACTGCCTTGAAGCACATGATGGTGGCCAAAGCAGTTGAGAAAGCGCTGCTGCTGGGCTCTCCCATGGCAGTGGTGATGCTCAGAAACACTACCCAGCATCACAGCCCCACCTCAGTGCTACTCTGAAGCCTCTGTAACCCCCTTCCCCTTAACGACAGGAGTGTACAAAGTTTTCCTTCTTCTTGAACCCCTCTGAGATGCACCCAACCTGCTCCCTTTCTCCAGTGCTCCCCAATGAATCTAGCCTTGAAGTGCTTGGCTCCATGAGACCCATCCCATTGCAATTGCAGTGATGAACCCACCTTGGTCTAGGTACCCAGTGTCCCTTAGCAGGCTCCCTGATGCAATTCAGCTCCAAGGATTTTGCAGGCAAGGTCATACAGCTCAGCCAAGGCAATCCATGCACCCACCAATTTTTAGCACCTGCTAACAGTTTCCACATGGTCCCCTCTACCCATGGCTCCTTGTGAAGCCCACCCGGCCGTGAGGAACTGGATGTCATTGTACATTCAGGAGGCCCTCCATTTGCTGGAGATGGCCCCATTAGGCACATCACTCTCATGTCTCATCTGCTTTCACACCTTCTGTAGACAGACGGCTGCATGTAGGTGCCTCAGTAATGCCATCCCAGGGAGGGAAATCCAGTACTGAGGGTTTGCATCTGCCCTTAGACTGCCTTGCACAATGCACTGTGATGCCTATCAAAGTCAGCTCCGCGTATCAGAGGGATCTGGTGCTCATCCACGCTGCGTACGCCCCATTTTTCAAACAACGAAACTGCTTAGGGCCCTTTTCTTGCCAGGATGGCACCTGAGCAGGAGTACAGCTGGCACAAACAAACGCAAAAGGAGGAATCCCTGCAACTCCCATGCTCCTGCAGAATCCCAGCTACAAACTTCTCTGTAAACACACAGTACATTCAGGAGAGGTCTCAAATGCTAAATGGTAACATGGGTTAAAGCAGGACATCGCGTAGCCATCTACCTTCCAATACCTGAGCTTAAAAAAAAATGGTAGAACAGCACAAAAAAGGGGAATATTAAAAAAAAAAATAATGTGCATCTCCCCTAAAGGAACAGTAGGTCTGGATGATAAAGGAAGATGTTGTTATTGCATGCGCTGAGAAGGGCAGAAGCCAAGCAAAGGCTGGGCAGAAGCCCAGGCAGCAGCGGGGGGTGGAATTTGGAGGAGGACAGTTGGGGTTGTGCTGGGAAGGCTGAAGAGGAGGGAGCTGCAGAAACCATGTTGGGAGACATCTGGTCCTTGGTTTCTGAAGCACAGGCTATTTCCTGGCCGAACGCTTCCTCTTGGCAACTCATCTCGATTTCTCGGGGACTTTACAGGAGGTTAACTGGGCTATGGGAGAAGAGTTCAGGGAAAGGCCAGGCATGGATGGAAAAGTCCCCCCCTGACCACCACGAAGAAGGGCAGCCAAATAACCTGCTGTTTGTTGTTTGATTAACTTATCTGCCTACAATAAATCCCATTTTATGGTGTCAGTGACACCCATCCAGGCATAGGGATGTAACTAGATCTCACAGCCACCCCATCAGGACCAGGTTCCTCCTTGTGTTGTGTTTTTCGGAGATTCTCCCCTTTCCATGTTGGTTGTGTGTGCTGCAAGGCGACGTTTCACCACAGTTTCTCACTCAAAAGATGAGTTTGAATCTCACAGGAGACCCATCAATCCACTGGCAGCAAATTTTGTCACTGAAGCCAATGGGGATTTTGCCATTGGACATCAGAGAGGGCCAAGATGGGGCCCAGGAAGGTTTCCGGCTGGGTATTCTACATTATGGAGCAATGGCATTATGGGGCTCCTCCCTCCTGCAATTAGACACAGCTTCTTCCTTGAGTGCCTTCCCTCCATTTGGGTGCTCTTCCATGCGATTCAGGGCTTGCCAGGGCTGGGCACCCCTGGATTTATGTGCCAAGATTCAATCAACAAGGGCATCACTCTCAAGTCAAACTGGAACTGGAAGAAAGTGTCTACGCATTGAAAACGGTGCCTTTGTTCTCACTCGCAGGAGCAGCGAACAAAACATCCCTGCTTTCGGTTTGCTGTGCCCCTAGAGTCCTTTCATTACTGCTTTTTAAGGGAGTGAAAATGTTGCTAACTCTTCTTTTCAAGCAAAGCTTGCAAAGCTCCAGAGAGTTTCAGGAGAGAGAAAGGATGAAGGAAGAAAGGCAGGAAACATTTCTAAACCTGCTGTCTCTAAATTCATTTCAAGCAATGATTGTGCATGTGCAGGTGTGGATAAAAAAAAGGGACCAAAAAAAGGGACCTGAAAACTTTATCACCAGCCCCTTCCCATCATCAAACACTAAGCCCGACAGTCCGTTTTGTTCGTCAAAAGACACCGGCCACCCATCCAACTGGAATAACCAATTAAAAAAAAAATGAGAGCGATACTTGGAATAATTAATACAGCCCAGCGCTCATTTAGCAATTAAGAGCTGCCACAAAATTCTGCAGCAGACAGAATCAACGCTAATTGTGTAATTTCCCCAGCTGACGCCTCCGAATACATAGCCAGATTTAATTGGAGATTATAGGGGCTCTTTGAAGGTGCTGGGGCTACGCAGCGGGGGCTCCAAACAAACAGATACAGAGGAGTGGGGAGCACTGGGGCAGAAGAGCCGCATGTGAAAAGGGAGTTTTGTTTTTGTTTCAGGGCCAGGAAAAACAGCTGTAGAGAACAGAGGTATTGGAAAGCCTCTTTTTGCAAACGCGGTTTGTAACAAGGCTGCAACAGGCCGATGATTTGAAGCTGCTCAAGTTCCTCTTTCTTGTTTTCTGCTGCTCATCTCTAAGTGATGCCCTGTTTCTGTGCTGCCCTTCAGAGAGGATGCTTAAAGGAGGGTGAGCAGAGTAGGGCACTCCACATGGAGGGATTGCGTCCGTGCTCTTCAAGTGTTTGCACCAAGTATCAATTTCTTTTAGAACAGATTTCCTCTTGTTCTTTTGCTTTGGTATTTCCAGCTCCTGGTGTTCAACAATTTGGGGTCAAAACTCCAAAATAAGCAAGACTGGCTTCAGCTGGACTTGATGATCTTAGAGGTCTTTTCCAACTTCAATAATTCTATGATTCTACTCTATGAAACTCATGACACTATTGAATCAGCTCTCCAAGATCTTCTCTGTAAGCATGAGGATAAGAAACTCTCTAGAACAACACAATTAAATCAGAAAATGAACTTATCATTGCAAGGGGCCAGGAGATAAGCTTTTTATTCAGTGATGTGTAATACAGCAACACTCAACGAGCCAGTCCTGGATGGATTATCTCCCCCTAAATATGAATAACTATCGGTTATATTTTTCTTTTGCATCAAAGCACATTTACTCCCTTCACTCCTCTAACTACTTACATAAAGCACATCCATGTCATTACATTCCATGAGGTTTCACCGCACTTGCACGTTAAGCTAATCAACCATTTTCAAAGCACAACAGAATCCAACTTTTTATAACGAGACCTTTAAGCAAAGCCAGTCATTACCTTCGGGTCTAAAAAAAGAGACAGCCTTGAAGTCAAGAAGACCCAGAATACAGGCTATAAATACATGCAATCGAAAAGTGTGTTTTCCTTTTCAGTGAAGAAAAACGTGTCTTTCTGTACCATAAACCAGCTGATGTTTCGTAATACCTGTTGCTAAGTGATGGCATTTGCTACAAACCACATTAAAAAAGGTACAGAACAATTACTTGCGCTCATCAGAAACTGCTCTGCAGCAGGAACAAACCCTTACCAAACCTGACTTTCGCCCTATGCCAAGCTTCAGAAGGTATCAGGAGCTCATAACCTCTGCAAAGGTGCTTGCCACCTCGCAGGATTTGGTCCTTAATTAGAAGGTACCAGAAAACCACTAACTGCTGCCAATGCATTGCCTGGCACCGTTAACTCACCATTACTGTCCACATTCTGCGCGACACAGCGGTATGAATTTATTACAGTGGGAGACCTGTTTTAAAGAGTCCTGCATGTCCAGCGCTACAGGCAGGAGAAATTTTCCAGTCATGTTGAACTTCTGCCAATGTACATAGCTGATTGGGAGTTCAAATGCAAGACGTTTATTTATTAAAAACACATATATGCAGGCAGCTCGCTTTGCAGAAATATAAAGAGCATAATAAAACACAATGCTAACGCCTCTGAAGCATGTAATGATCCTGATTAATACCATTGCACTTAAGGAAACACGGACCGGGATTGAAAGAGATTCAGAGTAAAAGCACTCAGAGAGCGTGTGCTGGGGCTCCCTTTACCACCCAAGCAAAAGAAAAAGCTAGCAAAGCTAAACAGGTTGCTCCCGCTTATAATATCAGTACATTTGGCCCTTAACTAGCGTAAATTTTAAGCTCTTGACTCCAGCCAAGATGCTGGTAAGGACCAGAATCAAACCAGATAAATAAAGCAGGCCAAGGTTTGCAATGGGATAAAGCTGGTGTAATGTCAGGGTAGTACAAAGATAAATAAATAAATAAATAAAGGTAAGTGAGTTTGTCTGGATTTACACGCAAGAGAATTTTTAACTCCCGCTCATCAAGTCAGATTTCCAGAATCAAGTCTCCCAAAACAAAAATTACGCTACTGCTGCTGTAGGATTATTATAGCAACAAGACCACTCTGGCAGCTATTTCTAACTTTTTAGATAAACATCATCATGGTACTGTCCTAAAGTCACCACTTTCCACATGGAAAAAGAGCTGATGTCCAACCAGGCAAATATCTACTTGGGAGCTACATCTCTCTGAAAGAAAAGGCCCCTGCATCCCAGAAAAAACAAATTACCTGTATCTTCTGATTCATCATCGTCATCTTCATCATCACCTGACGAAGGCGAATCTAGGAGAAGGAGAAAGAAGTGAAGCAGAAAGAGGATGGCATGTGAGAACACCACATTGGACAAGGCTGTTGGTACCACAGTGGGCTCCAGTGAGGGAGGACATCCAAGTGAAGGGTTACCCTTCCCTGCAGCTTCACCAGCCCATCCCTCCCGTGCTGCTGGACCAGGGACAACTGGCCAGGAGCTTTCTGAAATGGGAGAGAGGTGTCATGAGTTTGCCAGTGCTCTGCCACCAGTGACTGAGGTCCAATGCCAAATACTTCTCCCTTGGAAGGGCTCTTCTTCTCATAAATACAAAAGCAGTTCCAAAAGGGGAAGTTTCTTTTTGCAGAACCAGCTCTCCGCCAACTTTTTATCCCCTCTAGCATTCACTCTGAAGACTTTTTATTTCACCAAGCGTCAAAATGAAAGGTCAGCATTTCTAATTCACTTTCCCTGCATTTTTCTTTTAACTCAATACACCCCTGCCACATCTCCCCTCGTTAACTCCTTGCTCAGCTGCTCAGACCAAAGCTTTTAAAACTTCCCCTTGCAATCAAACCTCTCCCTTGATCGACATTTTGATGGCTACTCTGCGAACCAGTTTCCTTCAGTTAATTTCTCCTACAGAGGCACCTCAAGGCTGTAAATGAATTCAGGTTAACAGGTGGAAATTTTCTATCTGTATCTCTTCAAAACATCCTGAACCATTTCTCTTTGTGTGGTTTAACATCTCACCTTCTCCAAGTTGTCCACAATGAAGGCTCAGTCCCTCTTTCCCCCCATCAAATGACTACTGTAAATGTAAATTCCCTTATAAAATAGCAGTTTTGTGTTTGATTTAGTTCACACAATTTTGTACAATTCAATGTCTGGAAGATTTAGCATCACTGACTTCATATAACCTCCAGGAATGTTGTGTTTTGGGTATTTTTTTAAATAAAGGCAAAACGCTAGCAACCCAGCAGCCTTTATATTCTGAGACACTGGGAAAAGAACTTTGCCTTATACAGTAGAAAGTAAGAAACTTTATGAATGCTAAACATGTGGTCAGAAATGTAAGGAAGGAAGAAAGGGAAAGGAAACAAGAAACACTACTCTGCAGAATCTGGAAGTACTTTCCAGACATATTCACCATCTACAGAAGCAAATAACACAGGAATCACCTCCCTGCTTCAGACTGCAGTGGCACATTGTGCTTTGCATCTCCTCTTTGGCAAAATCTCAAGGAAGACTTCAAGCATGTATCTAACTCTAAATCCACAGTTGAGGTCCTGCTGGCAGCAGAACTAGGGAAATGCCATGGGGCTTGCTGAAAGTAAAGTGGATGTTGAGGTGTTTTGGCTGAACCAACAGGTTTACTCAAGTCCTGGCAAAGGCAGAAACCGAGCCAAATCCCCACCAGCACCAACAAGAGAAACCAGCACATTCTCAGCCCCATGCTCTCAGATTTGGTTACTCATGTATTAACATGTGATTATAGTTTACTTCTGCTTTCCAACGAACCAATTGTGACCAAAGCAGCAGAACACATTTTTTTAAAACAATTCAAAAGCATTTCCACAAGACTGAGGGAAGAGTCTTTGCCCTTGCTTGTGTTTCAGATGAGAGATGAACCTTAGGTTTTAAGACCAAAAGTCGCATGTTTAGAGCTTCTGTCTTACTCAGGTTATTAAAACATCACCTTTTTCAAAAGGTGACTAAAAATTTGCAAGTTATTTGTTAATCATTCACTAAAATAGTAATCCTTTTCAGAAGCTGATAAGTATTAGCATCAGTGAGAGCTGCTAGGTGCTATTCTCAAAAAGGCTTTAATTATGAACGGAAAGGGGCATAATTTTTGTAGTCACCTGCTTTGAAGAACTTAGTCTTGGGTATTTGGAAAGCTCTTTTTGCTGGTACCAGCCTGAAGTCCGTGCTCATTACAGGGGTGGATGCTGCTCAGCCACTAAATCCGAAGGCTGTTCTGTGCGTTAAATGGTTGCAGAAATAAGAACTTCTGCCAACAGGGCTGGAGATCAGTTTGGGCATGCAGCCTCTATTTGTGATCCTCTTCAAGTGCTTAGGTTTTAAGAGGACAGTACGTTTCTTTCTGTAAACTAGCAAACCACTCAAGCCCATGCTGTCAAGGAAGGCATTTTAAAGAGACCAAACCCTGCTATTAATCAACCAGGTTTTCAACCCTGCAATACCAGCTCCAACATCTCCTTGCTCTACTTTCAGCATGAAGCATCTCAGTGTGCACACTGAGAGTTGCTGCAGAAGAGTCAGTTTGTTGAAGGCCCCAAACTCACGGCCCCAGGTAGGAAACCCTTGATATGCTACTAGAATCTGGAATCATCTCTCAAAAAAGGACTTAGGTGTGTAGCAGCTATTCCGAAGATACCTAGCTCGCTTAAGACTACAGATCAGAGAAATTACAGTTTGTTAGTACAGATTTAAACCAATTTAACACAGAGAACAACTCCAGCCCCAAACATTAAGATATTCACGCAAACATCCGACCAGATACCCAGCTAATCGCTGGTGCCACCTTTAAGAAGTGGGAACACAAACCACAAATCTCTGATAACAATCTCATCTCTGCAGTGCCACGCCGAGCGATCAATACTAATTATGAAGAAATATCTGAGCATATGAGAGGTGCCACTATTGCCACACAAAGCAGGGCTTCAAAGTTTAGAACAAGCACTGCTGACAGCTAAAACGGAGACTCCCACATTACCAGCACTTTGGTGGTAATGACAGTGGGCTAATAGAATCAAAGACTCATAATGCTGTCAGAAAGCAGGTTCAGGTTACTCGCTTGTTCTTAAGCTGTTATTAGCTATTATTAGCAAAGAGGAAAAACATAGGGGCTTAAACTTTTTAAAAGCAGAGGATTATCAGCCCTTACACTATTAAAAACAATTTCTCACTTTACAAACTTTTGGGGCTGGCAGCTGTTTCATTTGAGCATGTAACCAGCTGCCCTCTTCTGCCTCCCTGCTGCCCCTTGAACTCAAAAGCATTTTAATGTCACAGAAAAAAAAGAGAGAGTAAAGTTTCTAACAACCTGCAGCTTCTTGGATAGTTCCAATAATCGTACCTAGTTAAAGAAAGTCTTTCAAGAACCAAATACTTCTTTAACCATTTAATTGATATGACCTTGAAGCATTCACAGCAATCTCCAGTAACATTCAATGAAAAGCAGATGTTGGTGACGGCTTGCTGAAACGAGCTTTTATTCTCATGATGGTTTGATTCTCTCACTTACACAAAATCCTATTTCTGGCACGAGAAAGCCCTTTATGGAGTGGATGCAATTTACAGTCACAAACATTTCTGTGTTTGGTTTTCAGACAGACCCTCTTACATTTTGAGGGAAGTCAACTTCTGGAGGCAAGGACCCAGTGCTCAGGGATGCTAGAAAAAGCTCCAAGATTGCAAGGCAAAGAGAAGTTTTCAAAACCTTAGATCCACAAGGGGTTAATTCTTCGGAAAATTCAGGCTTTTAATCTGTGTGATTAGGAGGCTTTCTACCTGCTTACAGTGAGGAGTATCTATCTACCAGTGCAGCAGTCTGAAATCATGGAGATGACCTTAGTGCTCATGGTTAGCTATCTGGAAACAACAAATTTTTCTGGCATTCTCTGTTTAGTGATCCAGGCTTAGACAGCTTGTAGCTGGTCTGTCCTCCTGCCCTAATCATGGTAAACACAGCCAAGCAAATGACAGCATGTGCTTTGCTAACACTGCACTTGTTTGCAATACAGGGATCCCAGTAAGTGCCTTGGATGAAACACGTGTTTGAGATATACACAGTTTACAGATAAGCTACTTCTGAAACAAACGAGTAATTTGTGATAACCAGGATGGAGGGAAGAGATTTATCAGCTACAACAGGGAAAAAGTTTTCAGGAATCTCCAGCTTGTACATGCAGTTTTCCCACTGATTTGTCACATAAAGTGGAAAAAGTCACTTAACCTCCCCGAGCCGTAGTTCACTCACTCACAGAAGACTTCAAAGGCACATGTAGTGTTGCATTTACTTGAGTGTTAAGGGGGATTTGGGGTTTAATCTGACTAGCACTGTTTCTAAGTCTCTCTCAGTATTAGCATCAAGCTTTAACGTTTGGTGTGGACATGCCAGCATTCTTCAATTGCTTTGTTTTACCAGCCTAGTCGCTGCCAGGAGTTACCACAGAGGTAGAGATCTACCAAGTATGGACGAACACCACAAAGCACCTGCTTTGCTGAACATGTGAAGGGACAAAACCAAAGTCAAAACCAAAACCAAATAAAAATCCCTGAGACAGCTGTATTTCTGCACGTACCTGTAACTCTGACTGTAAAGTTTCCCAGGACCTCATTGGAATGCCTTGGCTTGCAACTGTACAGCCCCGAGTCATCATATGACACATTGATTATCTTCAACAGTTTTTGCCCAATATGAGTTCTGTTGGTAGGTGCAATTCCGATACCATCTTTAAACCAGAAAACAGACACAGAAGAGCCTTGGGTATTGCAGGAAAGTTCAATGGTATCTCCACTTCCAAACACCAACTCTTCCAGAAAGGCGGTCTCACTCCTCAAGTATTCTGTAAAGGGAGAAATGGAGATGAGTGAAAAAGAGCAGGTGTTGGAGAACAAAGAGCATTTTAAAAATAAACACATATTTGCCCTACTGATGCTTCCATGTGCCCAGCACTCCTCCTTGCCAGAGGCAAGCCTTGCCTGCCCCAGGCAGGTAGTAGTAATGCAGAAAGACAGCACTGTACACTACAGCCAGGTCACTGGCTGATCTACAAGAGTGACTTCAACCCTGTAACAACCGAAACATGGCTATCCTACCAGGTCCATCACAAAAACCAGTGCAGACCCCTGTGTAGGGTCATTGCAACAGCCAATGTTGCATCGAGAAGTGATCTGGCAGAAATAAGTGTGCGCTGAGAAGTTCACAGTTCTGTATCCCGATCTTGGTTTTATTCACGAGTCTGTTCACAACCCCTGCGAGATCCAGCAAGAAGGGAATACAAGGAGCAGAAATGAGGATAAACCCAATTTCTCAAGTGACTCTTGGTGGACTAGAGGCAGCCTCACTGGGCTGAAGGAAATAAGGGGGAAGGCTGACAGAAGACACAGGCTGGAAAAGCTAAATGAAATGAGCCCATCACTAGTTCCCTGACGGAGCTACTCTCTGTGCAACAAAGAAGTGCAAAACCAAAGACTAAGCATGAAAAAAATGAAATCCCTATTTCTTCAGTCGTCTAACAGCAGTG